>JAWDJD010000002.1:91510000-91757500 GCA_035047305.1 Bradypodion pumilum
ATGTACCAAGTGCAAAGATAAACACTGACCTAATATAACTTGCGTTTATTAGCAGATTTTTAAAAGCTCCATTAGAATGGATTGTACACAGCTAAAAGGTAAGATAACAAAACAGCAAGTATAATGAGAAGCTTTGACAAACATTTCTTCTACATGGCAGGTAGGGGTGCTCATGGGAGAACCTAATTCAAAGTTTATTTTGTGAATGGTAAAACAGGTAATTACAAGAAAATTGCATTCATTTTACTGTCTAGTCTGACAGTGTTGGGTAGGAATAATGCACAAGGAGGAAAAACAGACTGGGAGAGAACAGAATGGACAGCTCAGTGATCTATGACCCGTAAGGAATAGAAATGGAGGCTTGTGTTTTTTAAAACAGTAATGTACAGCGTTGTTCACTGTATGGAGAAGGTATGTGACTTTTAAAGTTGTTGCTAGGGAGAAGATTGTGTCGTAGACATAATAATAATGTGTTCTGGGGAAACAAAACTTAAGTTGATGGACACTTAATACTATGTAGTGATTGGCTGGAATCCTTCAGAGGCAGGGCCAAAGATAAAAATTGTCTCAGGAGATGAAAGGGAGAGAAAATAAAATGAGTGGTCTCTTTTCACCATGCTGTGGAACGGTTTAGGATCACTTTACATCAGAGTGAAATGTGAGTAGAAAGAAACCGCCAAAATGTAGTTCTCTAAATAGATAGAACCAGGCCAAAGCCTGTAAGCTAGAAATGGTGTTTATTTTCATGTGTGAAATGGCTAGATTGCAAATCATGTTCCTCTGCAATAATCTTTTGAAACTTACTGACTGTGCATTAAATAAAAATATGTTTGGAACCCAGAACCATTGTCTCTGGTGAGTTGACAGCTAAACTGTGATGGAGGGAAAACCTGGTGCCTTGGCAATGCTACCATAACCTAATGACACATTTTCACTTGTGTCCTATCTGGACTGGTTGGTTTGTTAAAACAGCCAGTCGATAACCCTTCACATTCACACTAGCCCAAAGGCCAGGCAGAGAATACCAAGGGCCATGCAGGGATGTGGGCCCGCAGTTAGGTACTGACTGTTGCCTAAGTGGGGAAGACGTTGTGCTGAGTGTGGGGCAAAAGAGTTAACCCTTCCAGGAAGAGTGGGGTTAATCCTTACATGACCTATAGCTCAGAACTAAAATAATTACTATCCAAGTAATTTCAGTGGAAGAAGTGTTGGAATTTCCTCACTAATAATGGACACTCGCCATGCTGGTTATGCGTCTGAAAGGTGTAGTATTTTTTTCAAAAAGGAACTTTTCTGAGCTCTGCTACAGGCTGATTCTAACCCTGCTTACTGAGGTGTAGACTTCATTTAAGATAAAGGGTGCCCAAACTTTTTGGGTCAGGGGCCTGACAACTCCCCCGGAACAGCTGAGCAGGCCAGACCATGCCCCCGGAACAGGGCGTGTTTGTGCATGTGCATCCATATCCACTTCCTGGTTAGGTGCGGATGCTTCTGCGCATGCACGGAAGCGTCCGTATTCACATCCTGGTTCAGCATAGATGCTTTTGCACATGCACAAGCACGTCTGTGCCAAACCAGGAAGTGAATAGATGCTTCTGCGCATGCACGAGCATGTCTGGGCCAAACCAGGAAGTGGATACGGACACATCTGCACATTTATTTATTTATTTATTTATTTATTTATTTATTTATTTATTTATCACGCTTATATACCGCCCATTCAGGTACAACCCAACTCAAGGCGGTTTACATAGCGGACATTAAATACATAAAAGACACATAATAAAACAAAGTTAAAAGTTAAAAAACCCACTCCTAAAAGGTGCGCAAGAACCGAAGGGACCTTGGGGAAAGGCACAATTCTCTATACCAACCACCCAACGGTACCCCCATCCCCACCCGCACCCCAAACTTGGCCCGCCAGCCAGGTCTTTAGTTCCTTCCTAAAGGGCAACAACTCCGTCTGGAGACGCAGTTCCACAGGCTGGAGGTTCCAAAGGGCCCGTGCGGACACGGAGAAGGCCCTCCTCCTTGTGCCAGAGAGGCGAGCCCCCCTGGCTGATGGCACATTAGAGAGCCCCTCCAGTCCGCTCTGGTTGGACGGACAGACATGCGCAGAAGCATCCATATTCACTTTCTGGTTTGGCAAGGGCGTCGTGGGTCTGATGGAATGGCTTTGTGGTCCCTATCCAGCCCAAGGGCTGTAGTTTGGCATGCCTGATTTAAATCATATGGTGAAAACAGGTGGTTCAGTAGACAATGAGCATGTAGGCTGGTGTGCAAATACAAAGGGCTTTCAAATTGTGACTATAGTATTTCATACAAGGTTTTTTGTTTTTGTTTTTTAAATCAACAATAGGAACATTTGGTACTGAAGGATTGTTTAAATAGTTCAGTAGTTAATTTACATCTTCCAAAAAAGTAAGGCATCCCATTGTTAACAAATGAATAGAACTGAACATCTTAACAGTTCTCACTAGTAATATTAAAAATTGAAAGGCTGAGCTTGTTTTTCTCAGTATGGTGCTATTCTTAATAACCATAGCATGGCTGGATTAATAAACACAGGCCAGAAATGTGGCTAATTGCCAAGCCAAAAAGAGAGAGGAGAATATGAAATCAAGACAACTGTCAGAACCAGTCACAACCATTGGTTGACATGTTTAATGAATAACTTGGCAAATTTTAGAATATATAATTTACATTTTTAATTTGCATTTATTTGGATATTATATAAACACAGCTGTTACAAGCGGTCCCTTTTAAAGCATTTCAGCATTTCCAAAAATAAAACACAGATATTTTCATGTTTGTCATTCAGCTTGTCCACACGACACAAAATGTGAAAGGTAAAGCATGCTTCTGAGAAAAGTATTTGCAACACTCCTACTTGAATGGTTGATACGATTATTTCAGAGAGCAGAAGTTTATTTATTTATTTGTTTATTTTTTTATTCAATTTGTTTAGCCACCCCAATCGACATGTGTCTCTGGGCGGTGTACATAAAATCCCCAATGTCTAAACTATAGAAACTCTTAAAATTCCTAAAAACACTGAAAAACTACCTCCCACCCACACTAATTAAAAATCTAGTTAACAACTTTTAAAAGCATGACTGATCCTGCTCTAAATGAGTGTGTGTGTGTGTGTGTGTGTGTGTGTGTGTTACTCCCTCTCCACCTCCCCACACCTGCCCTGCCAGGTTTTCAGCTCTTTCCTGAAGGGCAGCAGCTCTGTCTGGAGATGCAGTTCAACTGGCAGGAGGCTCCATAGGGCCGGAGCGGATACCGAAAAGGCTCTTCTAAGTTCTTCTAGTGCTAGAGAGGTGAGCCTCTCTAGAAGTTGGTACTTTTAAAGAGCCCCTCTGGTCCGCTCTAGTGGGACGGGCAGATGTCCTTGGGGTGACGCGGTCTCTTAAGTATCTTGGCCCACTACCATGTAGGCTTTAAAGGTAATTACCAGCACCTTGAATTGCACCTGGAGGCACACTGGCAACCAATGCAGCTCCCATAGCAGGGTGAGGCATGGGCATAACGCCTGCACCCCATCACTACACGGGCAGCTGCATTCTGAACCAGCTGCAGCCTCCGAATGGTCATCAAGGGTAGCCCCATGTAGAGCGCAATCCAGTCTGGAGGTGAGCAGAGCGTGTGTGACCATAAGCACACATATATGGGATGCCTGTTTGTCATCATCTGAGTTCAATATCTATGACTCCTAAATTTATAAGTCTCTGATTTTGGACTCTGTCCTCTCGGGGCGTGGCAGGATCAAGAAAAATAATTATTGCCCCCAATGGAACAGTATCTTTTGGTTTCGTGAATTATTTTTGCCCACTAAACTGATGGTTATCCCCAGTTGGCATCACACCTGCCTGGCTCCTTACCCACCAGCTGCTTCAAACCCTGTATCAATAGGTTAGCAGTTAAGATAGGCAGTAGAAGACAGACTTACCCTTCTGAGCAAAGAGTTGTATATTAGTGTGGAATATTCCTCCAGTCAGTTACATGAATTAACTATACCTTCCATTAATATTCCTACTAGCCTCTATGTGCACAAAGTGCCACGGAAACTGAATCTTCTTCTACCTGCATAACCATGCTTTGGGGGAGGAGATGAGTGACAAAGGTATAACACATTCACAAAAGAAAGTGAAGTCTTCTTTGTGCTGCTGATTGCTGTCAGACCGGACAGGCCTGTGAAAGAAGCAGGGATGCTCATATGAAGAAATACAAGTAGTATGTCAGAGGTAGTGTGTTCCCCAGTATCACAAAGGCCAAAAATCACTGTTCAACTGTCAGGGCATTCTGCCCTGGTTATAGCCTCATCCAAGATGGAGATTTCAATGTGGGGGAAACCTTTAACACATACCAGAGGGATTGGAATGTGTAAACAAGCTGGCCTCATGGGTTGGAAAAATTAAACCTAATGCATGATGGACATGTCATGCTGTATGATCATTGGCTAGATTCCTCTCGGGGAATGGCAAGAAGGTGAACCCTGAGGGAGGAGATATAACCCAGAGGAAGGAGGCAAGATGCTCTCTTGAGCCAAGGCTCTGAGCTAAGGATGAACTGCAAACATGTAGCTGCTTTAGCCAGAAGGGGGCCCTGGGCTTTCCCCACAGAGCAGCTTTCTTTATTTTGATGAGTTTTCTGAACTTTTGATAAACTTCCTTTGATTACAATATACTTTTAAAATACCTGAAGATGCCAGGAGTGTTTACTTGGCTATTCTCTACTTTCTCTACACTAATCTAATTGCCTGGGTTACTTAGCCAGGAAGGCAGCAGCTCAGAAGCAGGAAGCAACCACTGGTGGGCAAGAAAACCTACTCGCGAGTAAACTCTTTCCCTGACATCAACACCATTGGGCCTTATAAAAGCTCTCCCGGTAGACCAGGGGTTCCCAACCTAAAGCCCACAGGCCAGATCCGGCCCACAGCACCATTTCATGTGGCCTTCACCCCTCCAAGAGTATTCAAGAAACAAAATAGCCACCCCTTTAAAACTTTTGGGACAAAATGGGCATCCCTATTGTGCAGGCAGGGCAAAATGGCAATCTGGCCCTTAAAGTTGACTGAGAGAGCATGACGTGGCCCTGGCTTGAAAAGGTTGGGAATCCCTGCTGTAGACATTGGTCACCATAAATAATAAGGTATGCCTCATTGTCAAGACTAAAAGTTAATTAACTTTTTCTGTCACCAATATGTGTTCTTTGTTGCTATTTTTGTTCTTGTTGATATTTATAATGTACTCAATTTGTTTAAATTTTATTGTAAAGATTTTTCTAATATATTGTGTGGGAACCTGATTGTGTGAATACCACAATATTGTAATCTGCCAAGAGTGGGAAAATATCCCAGATGGGCAGGATATAAATACAATAAGCAAACAAACAAAACACAAATCCTTATTACAGTGTAGATTTTTCTAAAAGCTGGCTGCAGGGCAATGATGGTTAACTTCACTCAAAGCAATGGGAACACTTGTAACAGGTGCCTAACGGGTGCATAATCACTAGCCTAAGCTAATCAAATTATATCTGGGGTTAGTTGTGTTGGTCTGTTGCAACAAAACAATGAAAGAGGCTTCTGAAAAATTAATAATAGTAAATTTTATTTAACTTAATTTTTGTTTGCTGCAGACCATAAAATCCTACACCAAACTAAACTGGTTAATCCTTAAACTATTACTAGATACTTTGTCATGTTTTATTTGTTTAGTGATTGCAATTGCTAGGAACAGAAGCAAAACAGCAGGTTGAGAAAATTTGCCAGTTTCATATTCTATTATATTTGATTTTAAAAAAGAAAACTCAACCCTCCAGCTTCCTTCTTGTAGCGAATCGGGGCCGCTACGGGCCGTAGGTCCCGGAGGAGACTGATCAAGGAACGATACGAGGCAGCATGGAGGAGGATAAGATCAGTAGTTTATTGAGGAAAAGACATCACCTTTTATAGATCAGAAGGCAAGGTAGAAAAAACCATCACCCGACAGTAAATCACATCACCTATTTACTCAGGTTAATTGGGAACCTCTCTTGGGGAAGTTAATTAGTACGGGCAAACATTGACTGGGAAAACACCATTGTTTTGGGCTTAGGAGCTGGGTAAACGTGGCCACTATTTGCGCCAGGGATTTATGCTAAGCTCGGAGATGAATGTTTGCCTAATTATGCTACAGGAGTTAGCGATCTGCTTACTTGGCAGAGTCTTAGGTCAGGTCAAGGAATTGGGTGAATCAAACCCTATAATTTATCCACCCCCCTTAATTTGGGTGCTTGCAGAGCCCACGGGCCAGGGAGCCTTTCTCCCGAAGTGGCCTCTGCCGGGCCGTTCCGTGCCCATGGGGGCACGGGGAATCCACACCTTCTGTCCTGAAAATAAATGAATTTCTCAAGTTTGGTAAATTCATTAGAAAACCAAATAAAAGGTAGTTTGTCCTAATTTATAAAGGAGAGATTTGACAGGTATAAGTGCCCCCCCCACCCAAATATCGTTGTTCTGTGCAGGACAATGACAATAAAGATTTATCTATCTTTATCTATCTATCTAACTATTCCCAGCATGTTAAAATACAAGAAGCCTTTTGAAAGGCAAACCATGAAAATTCTAATTCAATGATCACACAGGGAATTAAATACAAATCCAAAGGGTTAAGCATTCAAAGCCCTGAGGCAGACTAGACAAATCTTTTTTGATTATCTAATCTTCAGTTTTTTAAAATCTCAGGATCTTTCTATTTAAACTGTGAAGGAATTCTACAGATTTTTGGCACATTCTTACGAAAAAGCAATTGAAATGAAAATGTTGCCAATTCCCCACAAATGGGTACACCATGAAGTGCATGTACATTCTCTAAAATGCTTCGACAATGAAAATATAGCATGGATATAACTTAGTTAGGTGTTTTATCATAGGCAGACCTACCTTAGGGAAGAATGTCAAATGTCATCTTTATCATAAATCATGCGTCATTTTATAACGGTGGAACTCCTGCTTTTGTAAATGGTTATTGAAAAAGGTTTAAGGGGGTGCAACCTTTCCCTCTTTGATTTGGCTACATTTAAATATTACTTTAAAAATGTATACCTTATTTACAGTACTGTGCAAAAGTCTCAGGCTACCACCAACTAGTTTGGGGAAGATTCAATGAGTGATTGTGAGGGCTATGGACAAACCTTACTTATCTTGAAGAGAACTGAAAAGAGGATCAACGGAAGACTCTCTCCAATTCTGGTGTGTCTAGGTAGCTCAGGAGCTGAGTTATGCCCCCAAATCATTCACTGAATTTGACTCTAACTAGCTGGTGGTGGCTAAGACTTTTGCATAGTACTGTACTATATATCATTACCTGAGGTGCGCCTCCAGATGAAACTACTCCCCTTTAGGAAGATGCTGAAGACATAGTTGTTTCAGCATGAGTGGGGCATGAGCCACTTCTCAGGCCCGCTGGCTTGTTTAGCCGGGGAGACGGACCTGTCCTGTCTTGGATCTCAGTTTTAATTGTGGGTGGTGAGGTTTTTTTTTTTTTTGGAATGTTTACATAGGTTTTATGTGTTTTAATGTGGATTTTAGCTGGTTTTTTTAGCTGTGAATGTTTTTAATTGTTTTATATTGTATTCTATTTTTATTTTTGTTTTCCCTTTTTTCCTCTTTTGTTGTTAGCCACCCTGAGTGGAGTTTCCCACCAGGAGGGCGGGATATAAATTACATAAATAAATATCAATATAGATATATCACAATAGTGACTTGGTTAAGTAACAGATAAAATAACAGTGGAGGAGGGGAGATCAAGTAACAAAAGTTCATTCCACATCTAAATTGTCATATAGGGAAACAGGCTCTATGTAATACCTAAATATTAAAAATACTTTTGACGGGCATACTGAAGAGGAAAGTGAAGGATGTTAGTGACCTAAAACAGAGAACATTCTGTTCCACCCCCAGCAAAGCAAATGTGGGAAATGCTGGTGAGTACAGGCATCCCAGCTGAGTCAGCTTAGCAGCGTTAGTAAATTCCTGTTGCTGTTTTGCTAATAATTATATCTCAAGGAAAATACTATGAAACTGTCTTAGTGGTGCGGAACTGCTTTTCCGTCACTAACCAGGCCTTGCTGACAGTACCATTTTTAAAATAAAAGTTCTTCATTGCAGAAGGAAAATTCTGTACACATTTGTCAGATGTCATTTATGTGGCATCAGGTCCCATGTCTGGATGGAAGATATTCGGGCATTTTCTTCCTACACAGATTTTCAAGGCACAAGAGGAGAAGTCTATTTGTTCGGCCAACTCAGTCACCACTTCTATAAGCATGGGGACAACAGGTGTGAAATGAAGAGTCCAAACTCTGGGAAATCAAGAGTTTGAACCTACTCTCAGTTTAAACTCTTGCCTTCTATGCATAGAAGAATGAAAGAAGTGGAGCTGAGAACGTGAAGTTTGGACATATCTTACTACCTCACAGGTTTGATCTAAACACAAAATAGAACTCCTGAGCAATGCTATAGAAATAGGATACAAAGCTGTCACAATTACACTTTGAATAAAAGCATAACTTGGAAGAAATGAGGTAAAAGTAATGATTACATTCAACACATTATTTGTAAGGATAATAATGTAATTAGCAATTTTCAAGTCACTTTTAGCGCAATGAATAACACTTACTTTAAAAACAGTTATTAGGAGCATTTTAAAGATTTTTTTAAAAAAGGATTTTGCAGGTCCCGTGCCATTTTTAATCAATCCTAACTGGCAAGAAAAGTATTCTTTAGTTTTGACTTCTATTTTTCAATATTTTTCCCCCCAAGGTGCAAAATCAGACTTAGCCACAAGTGTTTTACCATTTCATTTTTTTCCTGAAGGCACTCTGGGACTGCGCAGCTTGCTACAACTACGCAGGCTGACTCTTTTTCCTGGTAGCACCATGGGGAACTGGACCCCAAACCCCTGGCCCTGCAAGTCCCAGATTCTTAAACCACTTAGCTACAGGAAGTGGGTGGAAAGGGGTGTGTGTGGAAAAGGTCAATTTCAGTGAGCATCTTCATGAAGACTCATCTTCCCTAAGATGCAGCTGTAAGCAATTAAAAACACATGAGAAGACTTTGGCAAAGGAAATTTCTGCAGATTTCTGAGGCTTCAGTCCAAATAATAATAATAATAACAACAACAGAAGTCCCATGCCTGGACTGCAGTGGCTCAAGTGGTTAAGACACTGACTGGAAGGCAGCAGGTCAGCAGTTTGAAACCCGAGTGCTGCATGAGGAGTGAGCTCCCATCTCTGTCCCAGCTCCTGCCAACCTACCAGTTCGAAAGCAAGAAATTGCAAGTGTAGATAAATAGGGACCACTTCAGTGTGAAGGTAAAGTGTTCTGTGCACACCTGTGCTGAGGCATGCCTGCCACATGTCCACGGAAATGTCTGCAGATGCAGACAGCGCTGGCTCTTTGGCTATAAACAGAGATAAGCACTGAACCCTAGAGTTGGATACAACTGGCTTTTGAGCAAGGGTAACCTTAACCATGCCTGGCTATAATCTTAATTTAGCTGTCTGAACTGGATTTTACTTCTGAAAGGATGGGTCATATTGCTGATGTGTTATGCAAAACTTGAAAAATTAATTTGAAGTTTGAAGACAGGCTGAAGTGGACAATAACTTAAGCAGTAGTGAGCTGATGTTCTGTGAGCTAAAGCACCCTCCTAGCTCAAGTCGCTAAGACGCTGACTGGGAAGCGGAAGGTCAGCAGTCCGATTCCCGAGTACTGCAGGACGGAAATGAGCTCCCGTCTTCATCCCAGCTCCTGCCAACCTAGCAGTTCGAAAGCAAAAAATTGCAAGTAGATAAATAGGAACCACTTCGGTGGGAAGGTAACAGCGTTCCGTGCGCCCCGGTGTCTAGTCATGCCTGCCACATGACCACGGAAACGTCTGCAGAAGCAGACAGCGCTGGCTCTTCGGCTTAGAAACAGAGATGAGCACTGCACCCTAGAGTCGGATACGACTGGCCTTCGAGCAAGGGAAACCTTTACCTTTACCACTCCTCCATTATGAATTTCATCAGTCATTCTTTTTAACAGTTAACTTTGGTCAAGGGTAATAAATGGCAATAGAGACATCAACACATTATTGTTAATTCGTTGTAATTTATAGACTTTAATTAATAATTTTATGCCATCAATTCTAGCTTATGACAGTCTTTTCCAGGGTTATCTAAGTGGAGAATACACATGAGTGATTTGCCATTCTTCTGTGGAAATCTCTCTATAGGACACACAAGTATCATCCTAAACAGCTGCTTCCAATTACAAAATTGGTGCTTTCTATGTTTTGGCTCTGACTCATTGTGTCAGAATGGGCAGCTCTACTAATATATCAGAAGTTACCATGGTGCACTTAGATACTTTGTCATTTGCAATAACATCTGGTGTCCGTTGCTACTAGTGGGGCAAAATATAGAGGATAGGTGGATAAAGCCAGGGTAACACGCAGACAGGAGGAAAAGTATACAAAGGCACACATGTGCATACACACTCAAGCAGGGAGACACAGGCAAGAAACAACCATTTACACCTAAACAGTCTATAGTTTTGCTTTCTCCTACATTATTTTATTTATTTTAAAATCTCAACTTTAGGGGGGAAATTGGGCTTTCTTCACAGTCAATGAGAGAACCAAAGGTGTCATTGAGAGCATGGGGCGAGCTGTAATTAAAAATCGTAACTTTGAATCGTAACTCATCACACAAGCATACCACTTTCTTAAAACAGGTTAGAGACTGAGTTATCCAAGCTGGTGAGAGGGCTACATGGTTAAATGTGGATTTTAACCCAGGTTTTGCAAACCTGGTTGTTTTCACATGGCCTATCATTTCTGTTCCCTGTGATTTAACCAATGCTCAGCAGTTACTTTTTATGACTAGGTAGAGGATTCTTGGAGTTGTAGTCCAAGAATGTACCTTTACTAAGCTCAGATAATGACTGTACCCTTAAAGAAAAATAAAACTGGAGTGTGATCCTCTCTTGTTATTATAGTTGGCCACACTTTAAAAAGCCAGAGACAATTCTCCTGCAAGTTCCATATTAAAATTATTAAGGCAAGTTTGTTTTCTGAAATAGGAAACATTCCCTCTCTTTTGTATGATAGCCAACCTCTAGCAGCACTATCTGACATCTGTATCAAAGGCAATAGCAATTACACGCATATACAGTAAACTCTTAACATACGATTCTAATCTGTTCCACGATGTTAGTCGCATGTAAAAAAAAATGTCAAAATGCGATTTCCTATAGGAATGCATTGAAAACAAAAACCCTGTTCCGGAGCTCAGAACCCCCCCCCCAAAACAACAACAACAACAACAAACAAACAAAAAAACCTCACACACAGCTGGTCAGTGGAACCACACACGCAGCTGTGGAGGGCAGCCACCGTGTGAGGGCGGCTCATGAGAAGCCAGGCTCCTCTTGGACACATGTCCATGGAGGGAGCCCCAACATAGTGTAACATTCACCCTGTAGCAACAATTCTTGGTTTACAGACCTATCACTCTTATTTGTACACTAGCAACTTTGCTTTGTAACATGTCTGGATTCCTCTTTCTGAATTGATATTCCTGATCAATAGGAAGTAGTTTCAATAGAGAGGGGGAAAGCCAATAAAAAAAACACCTTGACATCTGGCAAGGCAAAAACCATAAAAATGTGCTGCATTTCCTTTCACATATCTTACAAATAGTGGTTTCCTTCTGGGGATATACAAAGGACCATACCATGGTACCACATTTAAGAAGCTGATCTTCATACAGGCAGGCATGTTTTGAAAGGCTAAAAGACAATGTTCAGAGATGAAGCAGAATTTCAGGGAAGGGAAAATACAGATATCCAGACATTTTTGTGGATGCAGATTTTGTTCTCTTAGGGCTTTTCAAACGTACTTCATGCAATTCTAATATGCCACATCCTGCGGCTAACCAATTCATCTAGAAAGAAAAAAGAATGGAAACATAGAGGTTTGAATAACATTTATCATTTAATAAAAACAAAATATGGAAAGAATTCCCTAAGGACGGGAAAAAAATTAAGTTGGAAATGTGGTAGAGGCTTACTTTAACCCTCATGCACCAGAATGTATAAAAAAAGCAAAAGCAAAAACCTGTGTTGAGCATTCTGGGCTTTTTCTGACCTCAGGGCAATTGCAGTGTAGTAGTGTAAAGGCTCTCTTCATGTTTGGTGAAGTTTGGAGTTAGGGTTCTGAGTTATGCCCCCCAAAATCACTCACTGAATTTCCCCAAACTAGCTGGCGATGCCCTAAGACTTTTGCACAGTACTGTACATGTCTTAAGAATTCCAGTACTCTCCCTAAATGTGACCAACTACTTACAACCAGAGTCCGTCACTTTTTCTTCTCACTATCATGGTTACCCAACAATCAATGGCCAGAATCTGACTGGTCAGTTATGACAGCGTAAGTACAATAGTGTAAACCACACTGTCTTAGTTAATGAATTATCTGCATCCTTTGTCTTACCCTAACCAACATAACTGGTTTGCAAAATATGCCACTGCATACATACTGGTATACCTAACCAATAAGGTTCTGATCATTTTTGGATTTTGAGTAGAGGCTGAATATACTGTATTGGCTGACAAAAAAAAATCTCCAAGACAAGGGGAAAATATGTTTTTTGCCTGTTGAAAAACCAAAACCAAAAGAAAGTGCTGTCTTATGCTGTGCAGACCTGCAACAAAATCTGACTACTGAAGACTAAAATATCCCACCTTGGGTGCATAGGAGACAAAATACTAACAGAGAGGAAGTATGTTATAGCCTAGTCTTGTTGTTCTGTAGTATACAGAAAGACACACCTCAAAGATTGTGGTATTTCCTCACCACAATCTGCCATACTCTGGGCAACGGCAACCTTGTGCCGACTAACCTTTCTCACACTAGGTCAGGTGAAAGGAACTGCTGAAATTAACTCACCTAAAGGTGTCTTCATTTTGGCAGTTTCATGTCGGGCCTAGACACGGAAGAAGTCTGGACTAGACTAGACATGGAAGAAGTATTGTGGATCTGAAAGTCTACCATCTCTGCTTAGTCTTTCCATCACCCAGTGCCTCAGGGGAGCCAGCTGAGATGTCCCTTCAGTGACAGCTGTTAAATTTAACAATAACTGTGCTACAACCAAATTTGTCCATAGCATCCTGGGAAACAGTGATTGCTGAAGGATCCTCTAATACTGTTGCCATTCTGGAACAGAGAAATTACAAGACTAGGATCCAGAGAGAGACAGCAGAAATAAAATACATTCATTTCTTGGACACCCATTGCAAAGGTTTGCATATTAGTCAGGGGTTTCTGCGACATTATCAAATTTGATACACAGGTTGTTAGATGCTGCTATGTATGTTGTTATATCACATTCTGAAACTTTTCAGTAAAATTCTCATTCACAAGACAGTCTGTCTGACAGAACAAAGGATAAACTCACACAATTGTCATAGATGCTGAAGGTTAATCTCATTAGCAAATGTTCAATGCCAGGTGTTTGTTTTGTACTATTTGTAATTGATAAAAAGGGGAAATTTACAACTAATCTGAGTAACAACCAGAGATCATCTGCCATTACCAGTTGTATAAAGCCATATTGACTTGTATACTGTACTTATCTGTTATGCTAACAAATCACTCTGTACTTGATGTGTATAAATTGATGCCATTAAGCCTCGCTCCCATGCCCCATTAAGTAGACTTGATCCATGAAAGCTAACATTAAAATATAACAGTTAGTCTTCAAAGTGTTACAGTGTTTTTGTTTTATTTATTCTGATATACACCTAATACTATTTAAAACATATTCTGCAGTTATTCCATCTTTCCTACCTTAATCGATTTGGCATTTAGCTGTACTTGTTAAATAGATGAGTAGTCATGGTGAAAGGACATTGGAAAAATACTCAACAAGTTCAAAGTAACTGGGGGGAAACATTCAAAGCAAGATCCTAACAATCAAAGTTAATACAGGCACCTTGCCCTAACTTTGTTTCTTTATCTTATTTCTGTTTTCCAAGGAGGAAGCAGTGATTACACACTGTATTCTCTGGGGGTCCAAGAGAATACAGTGAATAATATCACAGGTCAAGTACCTGCAAAATTTATGGCAAATAAAATAACTTGATTTGTACTGAACACTTGCCTTTCATGAAAAGACTATTAAAAGCTAAAAAAAAATTTGTGGCAAGGAATGGAACAGCCTTTTATTATTATTTTTATCATACACATGTGAACACTTGAGTTCTTTCTAAAGAAGATGAAGAGATTAGTTATTGAAGGTGATCTTAATTCCATGGTAGAATTTTTGCACCATAGCCACCTAAATGCTACAAAGATAAGTACTCTGTTCAAGGTAGCCTTGTTAGTCTACTCAATGTGTACAGCCAAAAAAAGGCTATACCCTAAACATTTATTTTGTGGAATTATATTCTTCAAAAATAAAATAAGGGCTTTTAAAGGTAAAGACACTAGACCAGCAGTGAGCTCAAAGAATTCCTAGGTTTTAAGAGATGCAACCAAGAAGGGACATTGTATATCAGACATACCATGGTTTTCATACCCATAGTGTGTGGGAAGAAATTCCACACATTAGCTGAGTCAGCAACTGAGAACTAGATGTAGGACATTAAAAAGATTTGACAAGGCTAATTCTGTAATGATAGTCTTCTAAGACAACATCAGCCCAGACACCATCACAAGGGAAGAGCTTATCAGAATGGATATAAATATTGGTGCGGAGCATTTTGGTATGCCTTTGTTTGGGGATCTTGAACAGAGCAATCACATCTTTGAGGACTATTAGCAGCAGCTGGGGCTTATATTTGTTCAAGACACAATCTCAAATGGTATTTTACACTTGGTAGAATTACATGGATAGCTATGTTATGATTCATCTTTGTTCAAAGAACACTTGGGAGGCTATCCTTAATACAGTATGATTGACTGCATCCTCCTGTGCACACAGTAACACCACTATCTTTCAAAATGTTTTGCCACCTTCTTATTTAATAAGCTGCCTTATTAAATAACACCACGAGGCTTATGGCTCTACTTTCTCCAGGCATTTTGGCCTAACAACTACAACTTTGAAGCAGCAAGAAAAGCAGGGACTGTGATTTGTCAGTGGGGAAGTTTTCCAGCTGAGACTACAGCAAATCTATCGTGTCAATGAGCAGCATAGGTTTAGAGTAGGGCTTGGAAAGAGACTTTTTGAACTAAAACTCCCAGCATCTCTGTGTCCCTTCTTCTTTCGTGTCGATTAAATCCTAGACTGCCAAATAAAGCTACTTTCTTTGCTTTGTCGTTGCCCAGACCCAAGTCCTCATCGATGCATGTCTCTGGCAGCAATCAGCAGACCAGTAAATGAGCTGGATTCTGTGTCTCTCCATATTCACACACTGTGTTGTTGTCCACCAGAAGCCTCCATTTAAGCATGTTGGTCTTGCATTTAGGGACTCTTAACGCTCAGCCTATTAATGGTCCTCAGTGGTCCTGCTGGCTGCTCAATTCTTTGGGTTGTTGTCTTGAAAACCAAATCAATTTCCCACTCTGATCTGAAGTGTGGACATGTCACCTAATCCCTCATGGCAGGAAATTTCTAGACTATTCTGTGGATTTTCAGAGATCTCATCATTTTAGCCTTATGCAATGCTTTTAATACATTCTTTGGGTAAAAACTTTCACTTTTTGCATACTCTAAACATTCACCAAATTTAAGTGAAATTATCATCTTGATGCAGATTGTTTCTCATCTTGAGCTGTAGCAAGGATGCTCTTTCAGTCATTTTGGCATCATGCAGTGCTTATTTCAATATTTGATTTGGCACTCTCAACTTTTAAAAGCCAAACCCACCTTCCTCTAACCACGGAACAGAAAATGAGTACCCGTTTCATCAGAATACAAAGCCCTGCAGTGCTTGATACATTTACAGGTTTATGAATCCATGTAGGCATACTTATCTAAGCTTTTGTGATATATGATCACAAAACATAAGATGAAAACATTGACTTCTTTGACTACCGGTATATCCTCTGAGAACAATTCTTTCAGCATACAAGACAAACCCAACAATAACAGGAGTTGAACAGATCTAGTGGCTAGAATAAAAATTGTATCAAAGAACTGAAAAAGCTTTCCTGCCTCTTCATCCAGTCAGTTATGCAAATCTCTCATAGGCATTTCAGTCAGAAAGGGAGCAATTATATGCTTGTCTGCTGAAATAGGACTGCAGATCGTTTAATCCAATTTAAGGTACAAGAATCACCATGTTAATTTTCATTTCAAGGAGTCCTGGTGGTGCAGTGGTTAAATTACTGTCCTACAACCAAAAGGTTTGGAGTACGATCCTGACCAGGGATCAAGGTTGACTCGGGCTTCCGAGGTCAGTAAAATGAGTACACAGCATGTTGGAGGCAAAATGCTAATTAACTTGTGAACTACCCAAAGTGTGCACTAGGTGCTATGGGACGACATATAAGTGTGATTGCTTTGCTTCATTAAGTGCTTCATCACAACTAGGAAAAGTTTCTTTTTTGGATTACTCCCAGCCTGTATGCCTATGGCACTCTGGCACTTGCAGGCAAAAAAGAAAATATTTTCCATGTCTGGATATCTTTATGTTTTTTAAGCCTATGGGCCACTTCAGATGTCACAGCCTAATGGTGCTTTGGATGACCAGCAATATTTTGCCAGTTCATGCATTCCCACTTTTATTGCTAACTTGAACTTGTTTCTAGTTGTTTCCCCCTTGTCATGAATGTGGCTGCTGGGGCCATAAAAAGGTGCAATGGATGAAGAATAACTAAAGATTAAGGTAAAGGTCACCCTTGCTCGAAAGCCAGTAGTATCTGACTCTAGGGTTCAGTGCTCATCTGTTTCATAGCTGAAGAGCCAGTATGGTCATGTAGCAGGCATGACTAGACACCAGACAAACAGCTAAAAAGGAAGAGGATTAAGCAAAGTTTCCTAAACTATGTTCCATGGAACACTGGTGGACTTCAGTTCCCAGAAGCCTAAGTCAGTACAATGGCTGATCAGTGTTTTGGGGGAATCGACTTAGGCTTCTGGGAATTGCAGTCCAAAAAACAAAGATTGGGAAACACTGAGTGGGGAGCATGCGCAGCAGAGCAAGTGTGGACTGGCAAACCCTTATAGACATTAGAACAGGAGTTTTCAACCTTTTTAAGCCGGGGCCCAGATCATGTCCTCTCAGACAGCTTTGGAGGCCGGATGACCATTTTGCCCTTTCTCCACCACATGGCACTTCCTGGTGTGGTGGAGGCGGGGGTACACATGAAATGGCATGATGGGCCACATCTGGCCCGTGGGCTGCAGGTTGAGAATCCCTGCCACAGAATGTTCCTAAGGTGTCCGTGAAGAATCAAAGCAAATCCAAACGTACAATTCACAGAGACCAGAAAGCACTTTATTCTTAAATCTGTGGTGTGACATAAAACAGAAAATAAATCAAGCTGTTCCATGAATATTAAATATTACACCAATAATTTCAAATGATTATTTCAAGCTATAATGTAAAAGTGTTCAAGTTCAGAACTTTTCCTACTAAATATTAAAATATTTTGGGTACATATGAATAATTTAAGCTACAGTATTTCCATGATTCTTGTGGTTATTATGCAGGTGTCCTAAATTTTATAAGGGCTGTCATTCATTTTACTCTATTATTTTGTCATACAGTATTAAGACTAAAGCATGTGGCACTGCATAGTGATAGTAGCAAGAATTCCTACAGAAGTTTGTATTTAGTTTTTAAAATATATCATTTTAACTGTACCTTGTTTTTAGGTTGATTTTTGTGTGTTATTCAAAAGGCACATATTGGAAAAAGGCACTTTTTTCGACATACAGCTTTCACTATATTGTTTAAAACTGTGTACAAAAATTTGTTCAGTCGCACAGTTGATTCTGACCCTTTGCAACCCCATGGACCATTGTGCACCACCTCTATCCTCCACCATCCCTCTCAACTTGCCCAACTCTGTGCCCATTGCATCAACAATACCATCTAGCCATCTCATTTTCTGCCGCCCCCTTTTTCCTTTGCCCTCAACCTTTCCTAGCATCAAGGCCTTCTCAAGTGAACCCTCTCTTCTCATTTGATGTCCTTCTCATTTGATACTTTGGTCATCAAAAATAGTTCAGACATTTCTTTCCTGCTATCCTCTTTCTCACACACTACAAAAATTGCTCCTAAAATTGACCCCTTTATTAAAATGGGAGAAAAGGAATGTTAAAATATTTCTTCCAATATATTACTGTAATGGGGCAGAAGGGACAAAGTCAACCCCTGTTGTATATCTTTTGCTGTCTTATTAACAAAACCTGAAATGACCTTTGAAAACTTCATTTAAACACTCTGACTGTTCTCCCACTCCTGAATATATTTTTTCTTGCAATTTTTACGGAACTTCCCAATTTTAACTTGCAAGCAGCTCTTAACTCTGAATACTGAAAGAAGGCTTGGAAGTTTCTTTAACTTAACTCTCATCAACAAATACTCTTTTAGTGTAATAGCAAAAAAAAAATCCATCTTCTTCCATTGTTCTTTGTTATATTTTAACTTATCCCATTTTCCAGCTTTAGCCTTGGGTTATTCTTTATTTGCATGATTAAACCCGCAATTAAGATGCCGTAAAAGGTCATTCATACTCTATTAATGAAAAGCAATTTTAGTTAGATTCGTTATGCATCAAAGTATGTTGTGACAACTATGGAACATCTTCATATACTGCCAAATAAATATTCTGTTTATGCTTGATTAGAAATAGCATGATGCCAAACCTAAACAATTGATGAGCAATCAGGTCCAGCCCTAGGATAAACAGCTCATGAGACAAATAATACCTTCAGAATCTACCCCCACCTACAACTCTGCATCTTTAAATGTTAAAATTATTCCAGGGTTGACAATGCTTGTTGCACTTATAGCACTTAGTAATTTTCCATGTACTGATTTTAGCTAGATACCAAACTGAAAACAAAAAATAAACATGAACTGAATTAAAAGCTGATTGGACACAGTTAGTACACAACAGTTAACTAACCTGACTCCCTAAAGGGGCAAACTGCAGATGAGCCCCTTTAAGTGGGGTGATGGTCCCCCTTAGTGGAGGAAATGCCACTGGAAACCATCATTTGGGCCCAACGGCAAAATGAGCAGAAGAGGAATTCTGATTCAAAATGCTCATGGAGATGGAAGAGGCCATGCCAGATGGACTGGCTGTGAAGGCGCACCTTGTCCATAACCTCAAGGCTGCGGCAGTCCATTGCAGTCCCGGTGTTAAATCCTGCATGTCGCACTTCAAGTATGCTGTGAGAGATGCCTCCGAGTTCAGTGTGTGGGTCACTTCAAGGCAAGATGGGATCCATCTCAAAAAAATTCATGCCAGTGACATTTTTCCTGCTTCAGGAAAAAAAATGCATTCTCGGATACGACGAGTTACAGTCGACAAGTACACAAATATATTTATAACTGTAAAGTAGGTATTCTCAACCTGTGGCCCGTGGGACGAAATGCCATGTGGGGAAGGGCAAAATGGCTGCCTGGCCCACAAAGCTATCTGAGGGAGCGTGACCTGGCCCCTGGCTTAAAAAGGTTGAGAACTCCTGCTGTAAAGAAGGGGGGATTTAAAACAGGCTGAGATCCTGTTGCTTATTGTAGTAAGTTGCACTATGTGGGAGCAATCAGTATGGTTTTGGTGAATCAACTCCATCAACTCCACTGATTCACATAGGCTTACTCTAGCTGCAACTTAGTAAAGGTTTCCCTTGCTCGAAAGTCAGTCGTATCCAACTCTAGGGTTCAGTGCTCATCTCTGTTTCAAAGCTGAAGTGTCAGTGCTGCCTGCTTCTGCAGACCTTTCCATGGTCATGTGGCAGGCACAGAACACTGTTTACTTATTATACTAAACTTATTATACTAAAATAAGTCACAATTAGAGTAGGCATGTTTGAATTAGATCTTAGAGTTGACTTACCACATCCCCTCTGATTAAGTGAGCGTACTTTAGTGTCACTAAGCTAAGGAACAGGATTTCAACGTTATTATCCCCAATCTGTCCCTAATTAAAAAAAGAAATATGAAAAATACATTCACTTTAAAAAGCTGTTCTGTTTCTATGGCTCCATAATTCAACACATTTTATGTGTTCAGTGACTTTAGTAAGCAAAACTGTTCTTGTAAATGAAAAAGGAACAAAGTGCAAACAAAGATGTGGAAATGGACAAGTGTTGACCTCTTAAAACTTGGTGCCTTGTCTAAGCGATTTAAATTTGGACACTTGATCCTTTTAGAGATGGGAAGGGAACAGTCTGCTATAGACTTGCTGTTAAACTAAACGAAGGTTCAACAGCTGTGACTGTTCAATGTTATTGGACTGCAATTTCTTTTAGCCCTGGTAAGTGTAACCAAAAGGGATTATGGGAACTGGAGTCCAAAAACTACAGGGCTAGTTGCTCATCCTTTATCTAAAGCAGGAGTTCTCAACCTTTTCAAGCCGGGGGCCACGTCGTGTTCCCTCAGACAACCTTGGGGGCCGAATGGCCATTTCCCCCTTCTTCCACCACGTGGCACTTCCTGGTGTGGTGGAGGCAGTGAGGTGCCACATAAAATGGTGCCACGGGCCGCATCCGGCCCATGGGCCACAGATTGAGAATCCCTGACTGAAAGAGTATGACGCCTGTAGAAATGTGGAGGAGTTCTGAATGGGTCTGGGACTAGAACCCAACAAAAAGGAGCTAAAGGCTTTGTATAAGAGCACAAAAGTGTATCACACAACAGTGTGGGACGAAAGTAAACCTTTTCTCTTCCAGAGACAACAAACTGCTGAAGACCCAAACGTTTATGCCTTTAGGGAACAATTTCCTTATTGCTTAGCCTGCCAAGGAATCCCCATGCAAAGCAATCCACAGGAAATTTCTACTAGAAGTCCCAGGATGCACCCTCTCAAATGAACTTAAGCACTTCCCAGGCCTTGTGAGGCCACAACTGCTGCCCTGCCCTGCACGAACGTACAGTGATACCTCATACAACGTCCAAACTTGGTTCCACAAGTTTGGACTTTATACGGATTTGGACTTTGTATGAGGCATGCAAAATCCTAGCCGCGATGCCTCATACAACGTCCAAATCCTTACCGCGATGCCTTGTACAATGTCGTTTCCATAGAGATACATTGTACTGTAACAGCACAGACTTCAGGGCAAAGTCAAGGAAACAGACAGGAAACTGACAGAACTTTCAGAAATCATTGTCTAAAAAAAACATTACAAAAACATGTCAAAATCGCGCTCAAAACCACTCCTAAACACTCTTCGCCTCGTGCAAAAGCCACAAGAGCAATGCACGCATGCGTCCTGCATTTTATACAATGCAACCTGGGAAAAACCCCAATGCCTCATACAAAGTCGCAGCGACTTTGTATGAGGCAACTTTTTTCAAGGAATTAGGCGGTGTTGTATGAATTTGATGTTGTACGAAGCGGACTTTGTATGAGGTATTACTGTACACCTTTCTAAAATCCATATCCAACAAATAAATCGCATTTCCTTCAACACTGCTGGGTAAAGAGCTTGCAACGGGCAAGCTGATTTTCAGGGACTGTCCGATATTCTGCACCAGGGTGTTGGCACTGTTCCGTTAGCCCTTCAGCGTGCGTTATTTTGCTCCTTGCGCAAAATATTTTTCACTTTTTTAAAAATAAATAAATTAAAAACAAGTGGTCCACTTCAGGCACCTCAGAAGGCGAGTTTCGTATAGAGAGAACTGGTGTCCTAACTAAGGATGGAACGGAGATACTGTATGTTTCCCCTGTGACAAAACTTCACATTCACCACTATGGTGGAACTACTACAGGCCGGTGCCGGTTGCACATTTGCTGGTTTGCCACACACACACACACCCTGCGAGTTGCAAAGCGCAAAGCGCGAGCACCAACGACTCGGAGGAGTCCGACCCTTACGGGTTTCCTCGTGAGTCAATTGCACGGTTCCACCCCACCAGCACCACCCAAACGCGGCTAGGCTGTCTCCTAGCTAGGCCTCCTCGCGAGACTTTGGGCGGCCGCGGCCCTATCCACCCCCCCGGCTGGTAGTAAGGAAGGAGAACCGGCGGGTCGGAGGAGCCGTCGAGGGCTCTTAGAACCTCGACCCAAACCCCTGCGGGGGCACACCAGGCGTCCCCCACAGCCGGACATATGAGGGGCCACCAGGAGAGGCGCTTGCTCTCTCCAGTCGCGAGGAGGCGGATGCTTCTTGCTGGCGGGCGCCGTAACTGAAATCCTTCCTTCCTCCTCCTCGGCTCGCAGCCTCGAGGCGGTAGTAGCGGGACAGCCGCGCCATCCTCCTCCCTGCGGCGGAACGGAGGACGACCGGCGTTGTCGGGCACCGCTTCTCCCCGCCCTTTTCCCGGACAACCGGTTTCACCAGGGTCTCGGCGGCTCGTCTCTTGGCGAGCGAGGGACAGC
Source organism: Bradypodion pumilum (assembly GCA_035047305.1). Taxonomy (NCBI): domain Eukaryota; kingdom Metazoa; phylum Chordata; class Lepidosauria; order Squamata; family Chamaeleonidae; genus Bradypodion; species Bradypodion pumilum. Next base: position 91,532,539 of record JAWDJD010000002.1, read on the forward strand.
TGGGAAGGAGAGGCCACGCCAGCCGCCCTTTCTCGGTGTGGGGGGTGGGGGGAAGGAGCCAACGGGCGGGTCGGCCCAGAGAGCCCTCCCTTGGTCCGGGTAACCCCCGCCTTCCTCCTCCTCCTCCTCGTGGTCACCGGTGTGTCTCCCTCTCGCGCCGCGGATGCTTTAAAGGCGCGCCCCTCGCCTTCTTGGCGCTGCCGCCGCCAAGCCACCCACCGGCCTCCACTCGTGTTGGGGGACCCAATAAGTGAGGGGACGGAAAGGGGGAACCCTTTATGTGTATGTGTTGGCTAGCAAGTGGCTGCGGCTCCGGGACGTTTGGGAAGGGAGGGGAAAAGGAGAGCGCCCGAGGCGAGGGCGGGAACAACAGCCGGCTTTACGCATTCGGCGTAGCGGCGGGGAAGGGGAAGAGAAGCGAGTCGTGGCTCCGCCGCTGCGCCGCCTTCCAGGTGCTGAGGAGGGGGACGGCCACACTAACGCTGCTGGCCGGCCAGCGTGACTGAGTTGGGGGCCGGCCCGGCTGGGGGAGGACGCGCGCGGGAGCGAGGCGTTGCGGCGCTTCTGCCGAGAGAGGGAGGGAGGGAGGGAGGAAGCGCGGCCAGGGCTGGCTGGCGAGGAGGGGGAGGAGAAAGGCGAGGGAGAGGGACGACTCTCGGGGGGGGGGGGAGAGGGAGGGGGAGCCGGCGCTTGCTTGCTTTCCCGCGCTTGGCTGGGCACAAGACCACCCCACCCACCCCCCAGGAGTCGTGGGGGGGGCGCTCCCTGGAGCATCATCCTCTTCATCATCATCATCACCACCTGGCGCGGCCGCAGCAGCAGCAAGAGCGGGCGGGATCGGAGGGCGGGAAGGCGAGGCGAGCGAGCCGGGCGCTGGGTGGGAGGAGGAGCAGCCAGGGGAGGGGCGCCTCCTGCCTGCCTGCCTGCCTGCCTGCCTGCGTAGGAGAGGAGGAGGCGCGGCGTGTGTTGCGTCGCCGCCTTGTCCTTTGGAGAGTGCGGCATAGTGGTGGAACTGAAGCCCGGCGGCAGCGAGGCGCCGCTTGACCCCCTTTCTCTTTCCAACTGTCCGCCCCCGAGCATGCTTGCTTGGCGGGAGGGAGAGAAAGCAACCGCGTTAGCAGAAGCGACCGCCATGGAAGAAGGGGCGCCCCCCCAGCCCCCTCGCGCCGCTCCCCCTGGGCTCAAGGCGGCGGCGGCGGCGGCAGCAGCAGGAGGAGCCGAGGAGGCTGCAGCCCCGGCGGCGGCGGCGGCTGTGCCTCCTCCTCCTCCTCCTCCTGGTTCGAGGGCGACGGACAGGGATGCTCCCGGTGGCGCGGAGGGCTCCGAGCTGACTCCTGCCGCTTCCTCGGGCGCCGCCGGCGATGGCTTCTTGGGCCGCCCTCTGGGTCCCACGCCCAGCCAGAGCCGCTTCCAGGTGGACTTGGTGGCGGAGAGCGCGGGCCGGGCGGGCAGCAGGAGCGAGGAGGCGGCGGCGGCGGCCCCCGGCGAGGGCTCCGGCAAAGGCAGCGAGGAAGCCAAAGGCCGGTTCCGGGTCAACTTCGTGGACCCTTCGGCCGGGGACGACGACAGCTCGGACGGCGGCGGCGTGGGGGTCAGCTTCCAGAACGGGGGCGACACGGTGCTGAGCGAAGGGAGCCTCCACTCCGGCTCGGGGGGCCACCACCACTACTACTACGACACTCACACCAACACCTACTACATGCGCACCTTCGGGCACAACACCATCGATGCGGTCCCGAGGATAGACTACTACCGGCACACGGCCGCCGGGCTCGGGGAGAAGCTCATCCGGCCCAGCCTCGCGGAGCTGCACGACGAGCTCGACAAGGTCAGTGCATGGGGGGTGGTGGTGGTGGTGGTGGTAAGCTTGCTCCATAGGTAGTTAGCTCCACGTGTCTGCCTGTGCCCGGTACATGCAATATGTAATATATCCAAGTGCAGGATGCAAGAAGCGGAACTTTTCTCAGAAGAGTCAGATATGCCTCCATGGAGGGGACTTTCCAGGATCGATTGCACAGGTAACAGAATGAGCAGAAGGGTGCAATCAAAGCAGTGCTTTCCATACAGGGTATCTTGTGTCAAGCAATAGCAACTACATTTACAGGTGAAACTCGGAAAATTAGAATAGCGTGCAAATGTTCGTTCAGTTCAGTAATGCATCTTTAAAGGTGAAACAAATATATGAGATAGACTCATTACACGCAAAGCGAGAGAGTTCAAGCCTTACTTTGTTATAATATTGATGCTTATGGCTTACAGCTTATGAAAACCCCAACCCCCCAATCTCATGTACCCCATAAGCATCACATCATGTCATGTACGCTTGTAAGCCATGATCATCACAATTATAACGTATTATGACATATCTCGTGTTGCATGTAGTGAGTCTATCTCATATATTTGTTTCACCTTTTAAGTGAAATGAATGAACATTTGCATGATATTCTAATTTTCCAAGTTTCACCTGTATATACCACCGCATAGACTTTAAACTCTATGGACATTCACATTTTGCTCCAACATACTGGGTACTCATTTTACTTTCGTCAGAAAGATAGACGGGTGACTCAACCTTGTATCCTGCCAGGATTGAACTCACAATGTCTTGGCTGCAGTACAACAGTTTAACCACTGCACCATTAGGGCTCTAGGTTATCTGGCAAGCAGGTGTCCCTCCAACATTTTTTTGCTGAATGTCTTGTTTTCCCAGATGTTTCAGTTTGGTACGTGATGCTGTGTGCAGCTGAACTCTTAGTTAGAGCTGAGTAGGGATAAATTATTATTTCTGTCTTAATTTAAATAGCATGCCTGAGTTACATTATATTTATATCTACCTGCAGGTAAGAGGTGACATCAGTCTTTAAAAGAGGGTTGGTGTTATTTAAAAAGATAGTGTGTATTTAGCTGCTGTTATAAGTAATTTCCAATATTATGGTGAAAACTCCCCAAAGAGTATAATTTATTCCTACACAATTCCAACTAAATGAGTTCAGCCTCACAGAGTGCATCAGATACCAATGTGGACTGAGTGTTAAATTAAAGGGCTTCTAGCATCTCCATTTTATAAGGACAAAGGGACAACAGGCTGTGCTGGTGGTGTGGAATTCCATAAGACCTGTCTCACCTCATTGGCCAAACCTGGTTATTTTTAACTAAAAACTGCTAAATGTATGTCACAGGTTTTCACACACACCTCTCTTGTGTACCTGGCTTTCTAGGACACACAATGAACATACAGTTCTGTTGCATTAACTGTGTTGTTTGCAATCCTTAATCTGTATTATTTTTATATGGAACATACTTAGGTATCTACAAAATCCATTGGATTGCTTCCAACTGAAAGAAAAAAATATTTGCTGTTAAATCTTGTAAAGGTAGTACCTGCAAGAAAGGTAGCTGGTTTATATCTTCAAATGTCCTTCTTCCCCATCTTTCTTTCCTTTTTTTTCAGTTAGAAACTTCTCAAAACTGGTCAGCTGTTTGCTGAGGGGAATTTAGGACATGCCTCTGTTCCCTACTATTACCAGTGGGGAACAGTAAAAGATCACATTGAGAGACCAAATAAAATCGGTTTGTCCTCTGCTTTATATTCATGCTTATTTAGACCCCTACCCACCCCTTTGTATGCATAATGAGATTTCTTAATAACACCAAGGAATAATTCAGTTTCCTCTTTTTACTTTGTTTTTTTGCTTGCTTCTCTCCAGAAATCACTGCATTCTGTATAAACGTAGTTAGTGACTGATTTGGCTTCTATGAAACAGGCTTCCTGGGGCCTGCTCTAATTCTTAGATCATATAAATTGTTAATTGAAAAGATGTAGAAATTTTGTTTGAGATCTCAGTTCCTTTATAATGTCATAGGGGTACAGTACTATAAAAATGAGTGTGCTACTGACTGAAGTACAGGACATTTTCAGTAGGTTTGCAATTTCATCCTTCTCATGCTAAATAATTATTTTTAGCTTCTTAGGAAACTGCTTTGTTGCCTCTTTAGAATTAAAGTATTCCATTCACAGTATTTTATATTAGGCATTAGTGGCCTGGCTGAGTTATAAAAATACTTCTCTTCTGATTGACACAAAGATGGTTGAATATGTATCATGTTATCCTAATCTCTTATCTTTAAGATGCAGATCAGAATTAAATACACTTTTAGCATGCTGTGATAGAAGGAAAGGAACCTGAAAATATTAACTTGACGTTTCTCAGTCACATTCAGATCTGAAGTAGCTTTAATTCTTGATTTCATTGGGAAGTTCAGCAGTACTTTTTGCACAAGTTGATACTCAAGTAGGAGATGATATTTTTTGTTTTGTTTTAAGGTTTTTTAGGCCTACTTTAGAAAACTGTTTTTACTATGACATGAAAGAAGAAGTTGATAGCTTTTGGAAGTAATTGTTTATAAAAGAAGTCACACATTTTGATCTAGTCATTTGTCAAATCCCCATCACATATAATGGCTGAAACCTGGTAGAAAGTTAAAATTAGTGTAGGACCAATGAAACCATGACATTTATGGAGGAGGTGACTCAACCAATCCCACTATTGTATGTATGGTGTGTACCATACATGCAATATTCACCAAGCCTGAGAAATTTCCCTTATATGTAAACCAGCAATAGTAATCTGGCTGTTTTAAATAAAATAGTACGCCTGTGATACACTATTTTTATAGGACTTTTTATACCTACCCTCAAATAAGAGGTGACATCAGTCTTTAAAAGAAGTCCGGTGTTCTTTGAAGTGATAGTAGACCTGGGTACTGCATGATGGATTGAGCACCTGTCTCAATCCCAGCTCTTTGGGACATGAAAGCAACCTCATTTGGACATTCCCTTAGCGGAGTTTCTTTCGCAATAATCCTTTCAATCCCTGACACGAAATTAATTGTTATTAGCTGATATTTATAAGAAATTTTCAATAGTATGGGGAAAACAAGGCAAAGAGAATATAGTATTTTTAATCTCAGAAAACTGGAATATGTCTTCAGATTTGCTGTTGGAAACATGGATGGATTGACTATAACTAGGTACCTTTAGTAAGTTTAAATATTTTTAGCCAAAATTCTGTTGATTAGTGTTGTGAATTCCCTCACAGAAGCAAAGAAGTGTTGAAATTGCATAGAGCTCTGGTGGATAACCCTATCACTCCAGCTGTTCTTGGACTTCAATTACCAGAAGTCCAAGTCAGCACTCCTGCTGATCAGGGCTTCTGGGAATTGAAGTTCCAGAACAGGTAGATTGCCAAGGTTAGCCATTGCTGCACTAGAGTCTCACTGAATCAATGGAGATTTGGTAATTTCTGTTAAACCAAATGGACTTACTCTTAACTGTGATATTATAGTAAGTTGCAATTAGAGTAGGTCTATTTCAACCAAGAGAACATAAGGAAAAGTTGGCTCACTAAACTGCTGTTGATTGATTGGGGCTATTCTAGTTCAGCTTACTGTGCTAAGCAACAAAATATTGCCCATTGTATTGAAACAAGTAGACTGTGTATGGGGTTTGGTTCACCACCTGTCTCAAGTTTTAAATACCATGTGTAATGAAAGACAAACATGTATCATGTCCAGTTTGTCCAGTTTACTGAATAGAGTTATTGCAGTAAATGGGAAGTTTATTTTAGAACATCATTTCACAAACAGATTGTCATCTATTATATACAGGTACCTCGTTTGGAGAAAATATTATAATGCAAAAATCTGATCTGTAATTCAGATATTCCATGTATTGTATAGATTACTGTATCACAAATTAATTCAAGATACACTATTTGCCTTCATTTTGTTTTCATGGACCCAAATGCTATTGCTTGGTTTAGTAACTTGTAGTAGGCTGGGCCCATTGATTCAATTCTAACTATTGCTGGCTCAAATGTTCAGTCCTACTCTAACTGTAACATACTGTGCTAAAGCAAGTCACAGAGTACATTAGGCTCATTTGAATTAATGGAACTTATGGAGGGGTTGATTCACCAAATTTAGAGGACTTATTCTAATGCAACAAGTTTTGGGTCACTTACTGAAGTATATGGTTCCATGGATGGTAGTTTCACAACTGGCTGTAGATAGGTAATGATAATGATTTTTTAAAATGCTATAGGACAAAATTCTAGTGTTAGTGTTTACTTTAAAATTATGTTGACCACAAGCAGCCTCCTTGACATACGTCATAATATTGGAGGTCAACAAATATTGCTTCTCAGATGAGAAAGTTCAGTGATACATGTAGTTCTATATTAATTCTTCAAGCAGTAACACCATTATTTTGATTGTCATTTTTAGACTTTGGAGATTACTTTTCAAACTACAATAAATGTACCTTAAACTCAGTTTGGCTATACAGTATTCTGTTGGCTTTGAGAATTGGTGCACTGAGTCCTTGTAAAGAAGGTACAGTACTGTACTTCAAATGCATTAGAGAGCACTTGACACAGTAGCTATCTGAACCTTCACCTGGCTCTTTGTTTCTTTTCTTCAATGGATTGAGGGTTTGCAAGAAGTTCTGTTTTACCAACATTACTTTTCCTGGTCATAATGGAAGTTGTCCAATTTATTCAGAGGTTACTAGATTGCAGAAGGCTGAGTTAAACTGAGCGCATCAAAAGTGTGTACAAGAGCCTCTAGTAATTTGTGTTGTTTGTGATAATTTAAGATCATGAGATTACAAAAACAGAGAGAGCTGGTACCTTGGCCCATCCTTATGCTATGTTTTTTTTAAATGCACTAATTATATATTAAAAACAATTGCTGGCGTAATTTAATATGAAGAGAATGCAATGTTATCATTAAACATTAGAGCATTAAAGTAGAACAACATAGGAATCAGTGATAAAACATTAATGAATAAAGTTGAAGAAGGAGAATGCTTTAGTCACACTGGTAGTAATCAGGAGAAGTGCCTTATTTTTCACTATAGGAATGAATGGTAGTTGTCCAGTTCTCTCTCTGAACATACTGTGGTCAGTTCAGGGTGGCATATAGTTTGTCATTTGTCCACTCAGTTGTATCCCACGTGGCACACACTTTATTTTGAAACCCTTGAATTTGGTGGTGGCTATAAAGAATTAAACCTAATTTTTAATTGAACAGTTCTAGAGCATGTTTCTTGATCACCCACTAATGAATAGGTGTGGAATGACCCTACATAAACTCACTTTGAGTCCCATTAATACATGAGGCAATCCAGAGAACTCTGCTGCTGTGTCGGGATGCTCTGCTGCTGTGTCTGATGATAGCTTTATATAAACATGAATGGAATGCTGTAGATATATTGCAGAGAACTGTTATCTTTTAGGTAGCAAAAAGACATATGGGTATAGCTTGGGTAATATAGCCTGCACTTTCCTTGCCGATATTTTCAACCACAGACCTTGATATGTCAAGGTTGAGGTAGAAAGAACCCCAACACATCTTTGGAAATATGCATCTGCTACAGGAATAAACACTGCTAAAATGTATGGGCAACAATGTGACTAGATGTAATGCTGCATAGCTTACCTTCCTAGATTTTAATGGGTTAGGACAAGTCCTGTGGATGTGTTTGCTGTAAAGCGGGTGCAGTGTGACACCTTTGGACAAATGCTGTTAAGTGAATATTTGCCAAAGTGCATGTCTGTAGAAGCTTAATGGAAACAGTTCAATAGTAAGGCCAGTCAACTGGAATACAGACTGGGCTAAATGTTCATACCCGATAGAGTAGAGGTTATGCCATGTTTGTGTTGAGCAAAGGATAACAGTGAACATCTTACTTTCCTGACTTATTTCACATGCTAAATTATTGTTCAGTTTGGAATCATTATTGCAAATTTGACTTATGGGCAGTATGGAAAATGTCTGAGTCCAGTAGGGCTAGCTTCTGACTATAGGTGCTGAGCATTGTACTGTAAATTGCTTCCAAAATAACTTTTTTATAAGTAGCTTGAGAGAGAGATGCCTACTTCTGTGAAAAGGGACTTAATTTATAAAAGATGGATACCAATGTGCTATTCAACAGACATGTGGATTAACTAGGAGCAATAGTAGACAATCAAATTGCATGATTGTATGTTGTTTACAGATCTGATAGAGATTTTTTTTGTAACTAGTCTGAATCTATGCCTGATGAGATTAGGGACAATGTCTATGCATGTTTCTCTCTACCATTTATTGTTGCAGTTTCTAAATCAGGGAGGGGAAGCAATTACTCTATATAAGGTCTCTTTCACTCTAGTCTTTACACATGGGGTGAATAGGTGAGTCAAAGATATAGCTTTCAGATAACTTAGACTTGGCATCAACTGGTGTGGTGTTGTGATACAGATGGGTGGAAGATGAGCCCAAGACTGTCTTCTGCATTTAGTGAGTTAACTCCACACTTTGTCTTGCTGCAGTGACATTTTTAATCATAGCTAAATTCTTATTGACAAGTATGTACAGCCAAGTCAGAATTCAATGTGCTTTTAGAGGTCAAATATCTCCATTGCAGTTTTGTAGGCTGAAATACCATTCTTTAGTTTAGTGAGTTGCATCTAGAGTAGGCCCATTGAGAGTATAGGGTATGGAGGAGTGGACTCACCAGACCCCACTGATTCAGTGGACCTACTTTAGTTGCAGCATACTATTCTCAACAACAGGATTTCAGCCATAGTCTCCTGCCAACAGATGGGAAGGCATAAAGAAATTGTTTAGACAAGTGATATTTTCTTTATACAAGTAAATTGATGTCCATTATAGTTTCAAAAATTGTTATAAAAGACCTTTTAATTTCCAAGCTAGCTTACCTGGAATTTTAGAAGTGTTCATTGTGAAAGCATGATGCTATATAGGATGTTAGTAGTTGCCATTGTGTTATTAGATTTGGGCCTCACATGAGATTATCTTCTAAAATTGCTGTTCCCATGATTAAATTCACTCTCAGAGGTATCCGTAAAAGTGTGTGTTACGTACTGCCAGGTTAATTCAAGTGACAACCCTAATAGGATTTCCAACGTACAGGTGAAACTTGAAAAATTAGAATATCGTGCAAATGATCATTCATTTCAGTAATGCATCTTTAAAGGTGAAACAAATATATGAGATAGACTTATTACATGCAAAGCGAGATATGTCAAGCCTTACTTAGTTATAATTGTGATGATTATGGGGTACAGCTTATGAAAACCCCAAATTCACAATCTCAGAATATTACATGAAATCATTAACACAACGATTGGAAACAGAGCAATATCGGACCTCTGAAAAGTATAAGCATGCATATGTACTCAGTACTTGGTTTGGGCCCCTTTTGCATCAATTACTGCCTCAATGCGGTGTGGCATTGATGCTATCAGCCTGTGGCACTGCTGAGCTGTTATGGAAGACCAGGATGCTTTAATAGCAGCCTTCAGCTCTGCTACATTGTTCGGTCTCATGTCTCATCTTCCTCTTGAAAAAGACAAGAACCACAATTTATATATTCTAATATTGAAAATATTCGACAAGTGTAGGTTTTTTGTCTTCAAAAAATAACTCAAGTAAAGTATTCACTTCATACAATACTGTAAACCAAGAAGTCAATATTCAGAGGTCATATCTTCAAAATTCCATGTAGTAAATAAAGTAGAATCCAAAATCTTCAAGTACAGAGTTCCTTAATAAATTTCAGTACAAAACAATGTAGTCAGTACGGGCAAAAATACTAAGATAAATGCACAATGAATCAAAACGTTTTGAGCACTAATAGAACACGTATTTAGAGGCTCCCTAACACAAATTACAGAACCTTTATCCTGAGGAAGCCATACATGAAAGGCTGGTTATACCGGAACAGTCTTGATTCATTGTGGATTTATCATAGTATTTTTGAACCTACCGACTACATTGTTTTGTACTGAAATTTATTAAGGAACTCTGTACTTGAAGATTTAGGATTCTACTTTATTTACTACATGAAATTTTGAAGGTATGACCTCTGAATATTGACTTCTTGGTTTACAGTATTGTATGAAGTGAATACTTTACTTGAGTTATTTTTTGAAGACAGAAAACCTACACTTGTTGAATGTTTTCAATATTAGACTACATAAATTGTGATTTTTCATTTGAGTGATTCTTGTCTTTTTCTTGGTGTTCATACCGCTCAGTCATTTGGTGGACTCTCATCTTCCTCTTGGCAATGCCCCATAGATTCACTTTGGGGTTCAGGTCAGGTGAATTTGCTGGCCAATCAAGCACAGTAATCCAATGGTCATTGAACCAGGTTTTGGTACTTTTGACAGTGTGGGCACGTGCCAAGTCCTGCTGGAAAATGAAGTCAGCATCCCCATAAAGCTCATCTGCTGAAGGAGCATGAAGTGCTCCAAAATCTCTTGGTAGACGGCTGCGTTGACCCTGGACTTAATGGAGCCCAGTGGACCAACACCAGCAGATGACATGGCTCCCCAAATCAACACAGACTGTGGAAACTTCACATTGGGCTTCAAGCATCTTGCATTGTGTGCCTCTCCATTCTTCCTCCAGACTCTGGGTCCTTGGTTCCCAAATGAGATGCAAAAGTTGCTCTCATCAGAAAAGAGGACTTTGGACCACTGAGCAACAGACCAGTTTTTTTTTTCTTTAGCCCAGGTAAGACGCTTCTGATGTTGTTTGTTGTTCAGGAGCGGCTTAATAAGAGGAATACAACATTTGAAGCCCATATCCATGATCTGTCTCTGTGGTGGCTCTTGATGCACTAACTCCAGCCTCAGTCCACTCCTTGTGAAAGTCCCCAACACTTTTGAATGGTCTTTTCCTGACAATCCTCTCCAGGCTGCGGTCATCCCTGCTGCTTGTGCACCTTTTCCTTCCACACGTTTCCCTTCCACATAACGTCTATTAATGTGCTTTAATACAGCACTTTGGGGACATCCAGCTTCTTTTGCAATTACTTTTTAGGGGCTTTCCCTCCTTGTGGAGGGTGTCAATGATGGTTTTCTGCACAAGCAGTCTTCCCCATGATTGTGATTCCTACTGAACCAGCCTGAGAGACCCTTTAAAGGCTCAGGAACCCTTTGCAGGTGTCATGGATTCATTAGCTGATTAGAGTAGGACACTTTGAGCATAGAATATTGAACCTTTTCTCACTATTCTAATTTTCTGAGATTGTGAATTTGGGATTTTCATAAAATGCACCCTATAATCATCACAATTATAACAAAGTAAGGCTTGACATATCTCGCTTTGCATGTAATGAGTCTATCTCATATTTTTCACCTTTAAAGATGCATTACTGAAATGAATGAACTTTTGCACGATATTCTAATTTTTTGAGTTTTACCTGTATATGAAAATACTTAAGAAACATTTTACAATGTAACCATTCCAGTGGGAATGCATGTCCAGCTGGGGATTTGAACCCAAGTCTCCTGAATCCTATTCCAACTCGCTGTCCTCCATATTACATGATCTGGGCTCTCAACAGTATTTACAAATTTGTAAATAGAGCTAACTTGATTGCCAGTTTTCTTTGGAAAGAAAATCCTGTATCATTCTTTCAAGTGAAAGATGTGTGTGTGTGTGAGTGAGTGAGAGAGAGAGAATCACTTTATAGATACCTCTGAAGACCACACTTTTAATAGCCTGAAATATAAGATACTTTCTAAAAATTCATAAGACAGAAAGTATACACGTACATGCTTAAAGTAGCAAACTGAACAAGTCACTAATGGAAAGTGCTGTTACAGTATCTTATAATACAGTGGTACCTCATACAACAATTTTAATCCGTTGCATGGGGCTCGTTGTTGTATGAAACAATTGCTATACGATGCATGCACCATATAGCAATTTTCCCTATGGGATGCACCGTACAACGATTTTTTTTGCTTAGTGGTTTTTCTCATTGTAAAATTGTTGTACGGTTTTTCCATAGGGAAAATTGTTATGTAGGACACCATTTCCCCCAAAAACCTAATTGTTAAACAATTTCGTTGCTGTACGGGGGAGATTGTTGTATGAGGTTCCACTGTATTTCTGTTGTGTTCCAGTGATGTTACATTAAGTGGCTTACATAGGGCTCATGTTCAGCACTTTGATGCTCAATCACTCAGTCCTTGATTGGAATGAGGACCCAACACCTTTTTATATGATGCAGCTTACTTACCTGGCTATGCAGTTTGCATCATATGGATTTATTGTGGCAAAGTTTTGGTTTTGCATCTTGAGAAACCTTTATCATGTACGGTTGATATACTTAACATGTTGTGTTGAAAATCAGGAACATACACCAGTTAGGGTATTGTGACTAATTTTATTAGACAGCTCACACTATAAAATCACAGTTCTTTTTCTCTGAATACTGATAGATTCGCCATTAGCTAATTGAATATTCCCACTAGTATTTTCATTTAACATTACAGTTACAGTAATACCTCATACAAAGTCCGCTTCATACAACATAGAATTCATACAACATCGCCTAATTTCTTGAAAAAAGTTACCTCATACAAAGTCGCTCGACTTTGTATGAGGCATTCAGTTTTTCCCAGGTTGCATTGTGCCTGGGCAGTATAAAAGACAGGACACATGCGTGCATTGCTCTTGTGGGTTTTGCACAAGGCAAAGAGTGTTTAGGAGTGGTTTTGAGCGTGATTTTGGATTTTTTATAAAAAAAATCATCAGAATTTTTAGAAGCATTCCTGGGATTTTTGCAGCATTCTGCAGGTTCTTGGACAATCAGGGTTGTTTGACATGTTTTTGTAATGTATTTAGTCTTTAGACAATGATTTCTTAAAATTCTGTCATTTTCCTGTCTGTTTCCTTGACTTTGCCCTGAAGTCTGTGCTGTTACAGTACAATGTATCTCTATGGAAGCGACGTTGTACGAGACATCGCAGCAAGGATTTGGATATTGTATGAGGCATCGCGGGTAGGATTTTGCATGCCTCATACAAAGTCCAAATCCGTATAAAGTCCAAACTTGTGGAACCAAGTTTGGACGTTGTATGTGGTATCACTCTATTTTTATTCTGAGGAATAACTGGTACATCATGAATCCACAATTTAGTCATCTGACTTTCATTAGGATTATAGGCCATGCAAGCTCTCTGTTTGAAAGTCTCGCTAGTTTTGCCTTTTATGTCTTTCATAAAATCAACCTTCTCATGTTTCCTTTGTTCTTTCCTCTCAGAACCCATACAGCTACCATTACTTGAGATGTCCATGGATGATGGACATTCTGTGACTATCTGTCCCTTTCTACTATAGTTCCATCAGCTTTGTGATTGGCTATGGAGCGTGGCCTTTTTATTTTTCTTACTCACTGTGTACTTTGAGCCATTCTGATCTGAGACTACTTCAGGAGAAGTCCTCTGAGCATTATTCCTAGAGGTACTGTATCTAAACACCTCAAAGTTTAATTGCATCCCACTCATAAAAGTCACAACAGCATCATTTTTGTCATCTAGTGTTGCATAAAGGAAACCTGCCTTCTGTTTATCTAAGTTACATCAAATCAGATGTACGTTAGTAAATATAGTTAACAAAACAGCTATGTGATAATTGCATTATTATTTAAGCTTCAATCTGACAAACTTATCCAAATAAACTGTGTTTTGAAACCAGCAAGTTCATAGGAATTCTCCAGCATACTCAGCCTCTCTTCAACAGTTCCTTGCTTTATATAAACCGTTTCCTGGTCTGAGAGGCCCTCAAAAGTCATAGTTTTGGCTAACAATTCTAAATAAGTTTAGCCTGTGCATCTGTCGGTGGTTGCTCAGTCTCTAAACAGTAATGTACCTATAAGGCTCTTAAATTCAATTTTAGCCTGATTTGTCACTGAGAGAAATTGGTAGGAGTAAGTTTTGGAAGTTTTCCAGAAAAGCCTTTACTGTGATTAAAATCCATTCTTATATTTCTGAGCATGTTTAGTTACTAATTTCAGTGGTGATGGTGGTGGAAGAGTTCAAAAAGTGAGCAAAACCAACAACTCTCTTCAGCTAGTTATGTGATTTAGTTAATGGGTAGAGAAAATCACAATATTTAGAAAGAAATAAAACCCAGAAAATATGTATTAAGTCTTTCTCTGAGCTGTTTTTTTTATGTGGGTTTACCTACTCGGTCTGCTACAGAGCCCATAACATTGAGATATATAGTTTGGAACTTGGTTATTCCTTTTAGTTAACACAATATAAGGCACTAAACAACACATGCACAGAGAAAAATGTAAGAAGAGTAGCACAAATGGGCAGTACTGCTCTGTCCCCTTTCGCATTAACTAGCACTTGAAACAGCAGATATCACTCAAGTTAGCTCAAGATAAAAATAAGATACCTTTAGATCAGCTTCAGCAGTTACAAACAGAAGAAGAAGAAGAAAGCGTAAAAAAGTGTACCCGCATAGCTATTGTTGCACACTTCAGGTTAGCAATTGCAGATGTAGGCAAAGAGGGAATAGAGATATAGTAAAGAAAAGGGAAACTCCAAACTAAAAAAGGAGGTGTGGCTTGCCTCAGATTAGCAAGAAAATAAAACCCCTCTAGGTCTGAGAAGCAACCCTTCCAGTGATACTTGGTGTTGGAAATACAAGCATGCAAGATTACTGTTTTGCCAACAATACTTAATGTATTTGCCGGCATAGACGCATTGGAGTATAAGACACATCTCGTTATTGCCAGAATAGCGCACTAGTCTATAGACCACTATATAGAGTACAAGACACACTCCATTTTCCAGTATATTTTAGGGGGGGGGGGGAATAAGTCTTATACGCCAGCAAGTATGGTATATTGAGGAGAGAGATCAGAATGGTTATGAACCGCCCAGAGAGTGCACTAAGTGCACTAAGTATATATGGTATTTACTGGCATATAAGACTCAACCACCCACCCCAGTTACACTGGAAAAATGGAGTGTGTCTTGTACTGTACATAGTGGGCTATTTTGGTAATAACAGGGGGCGTCCTATACTCCGATGTATCTTATATGCCAACAAAAATGGGAAGTGTATTGCTACCTGTGCACTCTAATCATAGGTATTTGTTTCTTTCATCTGAGAAATGGGGGAGATGGAAGCAAACTATAAATTTTGTAATAAATGTGAAATGCATTGTTTGGATAACAAAAGCCCTGCTTCTGCTTGACTCTCACTGTGAATTGGAACAGAGTTGATCAGCAGAAGGCATGTAGCTGTTCTGCAAAAGTTCTTGAAAGTCCCCTTTATGCTCTTGTGCTGAAGAGGGCAGCACCCACTAGGTGCAGAAATTTATCTTGGTTTTGATTGATTTATATCTCTGTGTCTGATATACGCCGAAATTCTCATTCAGTAATTCTGCTATTGCTATTAAAACTCAGTAGATGAAGAATTTGGCTGCAAAGCCAGAGGTTGGGAGTTCAGTTCCTCACTTTACCTCTTTGAAGGAGAGCCAACCAGTGTAATGGGCAAGCTACATAGTCCAAGGACGCCCCGAGAAGAAGGGAATGATAAACTATTTCTGAATACACTATTCTCTACTTAGGAAATCCTGGGAAGAGTTGCCAAAAATCAGAGTTAACTTGACGGCACCTAATTATTAATTATGGTTAAAATTTATTTATGTCAGAGTGTTGCACAGTTACAATGCAGTTCTTCTGGATTGGAAGGATTCACCAGTTTTATGCTGTTGCCCAGGAGATACCAGAGTGTACTTGCAATGCTTTCCACTCTTTGAAGAGAGCAATAAATGACAGTGATTTAACAATAACATGTTAACGTCACTACTATGGTTTCTTACTTGTGGCCAAAAGTAACTTTTAAAAAGCATGACTCTTAACCACATTCCGAAGCCATCCATAATGGAATATTAGTATGACGATGCTTTAGATCCCAGGACATTTTCTTACTACTGCTAAGCTATGGACTACTTCAGCATGTTTTAAATTTTACTTTTCAAGGTTTGCTTAACACATCAGCAATATGCCCCATCTTTCCAGAAGTAAAGTTCATTTGAGTCAGATAAGTTAGGATTGCAGCCAGGCATCAGATTCTGTATTTTTTTCCCCTTTCAAGGGTCGGAATCAACTGTGCGACTGAACAACAACAAAAAGGCCCCCAGAAATAATCTGAAGAAGTTTCCTTAGGCAGAATTCTGGGAGGTTTAGTCAAAAAATTAAAAGTCTTCTCAGATATTTTTAACTGCTTACTGCTAAGCAATAAAAGATCCATGAAGATGGAGAAAACTCACAGAAATTAGCCTCTTCTAATTTGATGAAGTCTTATTCCTCAGCTACAAGCAACTAAACATATGAAAGAGATAACCTCTGTGGGAGCTACAAAAGCATTATGGGTCCAGTATAGGGCGACCTTTACCTTGTTTTCCAAGAAGCAGTCTACATAAAGCTGGGATTCTCAACCTGCAGCCCCGTGGGCCAGATGTGACCCACAGCACTTTCACGTGGTCCTCCACCACACCAGGAAGTGCCATGTGGTGGAGGAAGGGCAAAATGGCTGTCTGGTCCCCGAAGCTGTCTGAGGGAGTGTGAGCTGGCCCCTGGCTTTAAAAGGTTGAGAACTCCTAGCATAGAGCATAATGAGCAGACCGGACCCTTAATGCTTTGCAGCTTCCCACTCCCTTCAGGTTCATGTAAACTCATCTTCTCCAAGATGGAGCCTTTATTTCTCAGCTGTAAGTGATTAAAAATACCCCAAAAGTGATTAAAAGTAACTGTAATTTGTCTGGAGAAATTTATCTGGAGACTGCAGCTCAAAAGATTCAAAAGTCTCTTGTGTAAAGGCAAGTTAAATCATTCTTGCCTAAGTGAAAGGTAGAGTGCATGTGTGTGGGAGAGAGTCTGAAGAGCCTCCAGCACATCTTGCAGGTGAAATGTTACATGTTGCCTTTCCTAGATAATAAAAGATGTTGGCAAATATTGGCAGTCCAAGTTAGTTCAGTCTGCTTTCTTTTTCAGGCCATTCTGACATTCTGGACTCTTTATTAGATTATAATTATTAGCCATTGAATCCTTGATATAAATACAAATTCCTCATGTGATCAACATTTTTATGACAGTGACCAAATTGTATTGGTGGTCATACCAAAAGGCTTGAGTAACTTTCTGCACCTTGTTGCAGCGAATTGATAAAGTGCCAGGACTCATCTCAATTGTGTGATTAGGCCTGTGTCTAGGTACAGAATCAAGAAATTTGATCCAAAAGTATGTATCAACAGCTATCTCACACTTCCTTTCAGTGTTGGTGGGCTTGAGGAGAAATAAAAAAAGAATGACTTAATTATTTTGTCTTTCTAATAAAGGAAAGTCCTAATAAATAAAGGAATACTTAGAAGATATCTTAGGCTGAGAAAGTTAAACATCCTAATCAGTTTACTGTGCAATAACTTGGATATTCAACATGCATATTCTGTGTCTTCCTCTTAAATGTGTTAATTTGCACAACTCTATTCTTTCTTTATTGATATCAGAACACTTAAAGTTATCTGTGTATGTAAAATGTTAATAAAATTAGAACACTTTAAAATTATCTGTTAAAAGTTTGTAAAAGAATTGTCACTGTATTTTTTTTAAAAAAATAATCTTTGTATTTTGTTCATGACTGCCCTTGCCACACATATTATGAGGAAAATGACTAATTTTAACTGCAGAGTAATTGAAGTAGCTTCGACACTAGATAGAAATTACATTCTGTTTTGCATTTATTAAAACATTGTTAGGTTTTAAGCCACTGGTTCCCAACGAGGGGACAAATTGATTTTTAAGGGGGGCAATTCGAGAATGAGTTGCTAACAGTGAATGGCCTTTCAGACTTCTTCCACGTGGATAGGAATTCACTTTTTGAATAATAAGAATTATATGTCACCGGTGTGTGTGTGTGTGTGTGTGTGTGTGTGTGTGTGTGTGTGTGTGTGTGTGTGTGTGTGTGTATCAGGATTTTAGAGTTTCTTAGGTGGGGCATGGCCAAAAAAGAGGTTGGGAACCACCGTTTTAAACCCTGTTTGGTATTATTTGATTAATAGGTTTTGATGTGTGTATGAGAAGAAAAGTAAGACTACTTTTTTATTAGAGAGTCGGATAGACTCAAATAATTCTCAGAAGAGGACATTGCTTTTGGTTCATTTCGGGTCATCATGTTGGATAGAGCTATTGTTTCAAATCTGGAACCTGGTATACAGACTCATCTCTCCCCCCCCCCCCCCCCCCGTCCTTCCAAGTAATTCTGTATATTTTTCCAGTCTTTGTATTCTGCTGACAGGATACCTTCACAGATCTCAAATCTGGTTGCCAAGGTTGGCAACGAAAATAATTTTAATGGTTCTAGTTTTTAGCTTGCAGTGTTAATGTCAGAGGGATTATAGTAAATGTACTTAAATTCTAGCTTCAAATAGATAAAAATCGAACCTCTCTTCTCACATTCTTATCGTTACTGTGCTGCAGGAGCCATTTGAAGATGGGTTTGCAAATGGAGATGAAGGAACTCCTACAGGAGAAGCTACTGCCACATACTCTGCGGACAGTAAAGGAATTGTCAAATTTGGATGGATTAAAGGTGTATTGGTGAGTGTATTTTTGGTAGTTTAAGCTTCCATATGATTCTGCAGTTTTCTTTCTCTAGTCTATTTTCCTAGCAAAAGTTTTAAATAAGTGGAAGTAGAAGTATATATGCATTCAATATTATGACATGCAAATTTGTTTTTAAAAGTGAACAAAATGTTTTTAATACATTTTCTTCTTCTGTGTCTATGCCAGACTTGAAACTGCCAAAACGAAGGCACCTTTTGGTGAGTTCATTCTGCAGTTCCTTTCGCCTGACTTAGTGTGAGAAAGATTAGCCGGCAACACAAGGGTGCTGTTACCAGGGTACACCTGATTGTTGTTAAAAACACCACAGTCTTCAAGGAGGCTCTTTCTGAGTACCCCATGAGTGATATAAGAGAGCAAAATCTTTTCACCAAGACATATTTTAATTTGCTATTCCTGTTTAATTATTTATTTTTATTTATTATATTTATATCCTGCCCATCTAAGGGATTTTCCTATTGTTTCCTTCCTGTTTAATTCTACTGCTGTATTTTAAAGTGGCTCATGGCAATTGTGAATGGCAAGATACTTTTTATTATTTCTGGAAACTTCTGTTCTTATCTCATCTGTCTTTTTGTAGCATATGAATACTGCAATTAGAATACTTACTGAAAAACAAATCATATTGAATCTCACAGGCCCTGTAGTTGGGGAAAAAATTTTATAGTTAGACTTCAAGATTATTATGCACAATACTTGCAGTTTGCTATAATTATGTGTGAGTTGGGTTTCACCTTGACTGGATATAACACTTTTGCTCTGATAGTATAATGTAAATTTGATAAGCCCAGTAATATAGACTTCATTTATTTTCTGGCTTAAAAAAAACCATATTGTGGTCTGTTAAGCCATAGCTTAAACAGAAAAGACGCTGGATTTTGCCACTGCTTGCAAAATGATTTCCTGGTTTGGAAAACTCACAAAAAGTTATAGTTAAAGCTTTTAGTTAAAGTTGAGGATGCAAAGGGAGGAAGAGGAACTATGTAGATCAAATGGTGATACTCAGCCATATGAACTATACATTAGCTTGCATAGTTCAGAATTTTGACAAATTATTTTGCTTCTGGAAGTCAGGCAAACACCTTGGCTCAGATAAGTTATGGGAAATAAGTCAATCACACTTGCAGTTGCACATTTCACAGTTGGCAATTTTTTGTTTTCATGAAATGTTTGGTAGCAGCCTCAAGATACCCACAGGTAATGAATTGGACATGGTAAATAAAATAGGACAGGGTTTTTTTAATTTGATGAATGAAATTGTTGTTGCTGACAAAAGTATTTGTGGATAGAAGGAAGAAGCCAGGGTAACCCTGCAATAAATCTGGAAAATATACTTTGCTTGTCCTATAACATGTATGCTTGATAGAACAATGATCAACGCACATCATGGTTTTGGCTAATACGATCTCTCTGGATTTAACTGTGTGGGTGTTCTATTAGGGAAGAAGTAATTGACTTAACTGGACAGAAATACACTAAATAATGGGAAAGCATAGTGTGAACATTTTTGCCTGTTCTCATGTTACAGGTACGATGTATGCTAAATATCTGGGGTGTGATGCTCTTTATTCGACTGTCCTGGATTGTGGGACAGGCTGGTATAGGTAAGAATGCATCTAAATACATCGTCTGTATGTGCCTTTTGAAACTGAAAGGATGCTTGGTGGAATAGTTCTGTGTTGAAGTACATACTTGGAGGATTAATTCTATGTTGGATCTCCAAAGCATTGATTAGCAACTTTTTTACTTGTCCTTATTAGAAATTGCAAAGTATTATGGTGTTTGCAAAAGAGGAGATATTTTTATTTGAGAAGAGTACACAAACAGTGCTTTAACATGTTTTTTTTTACTGAGAACAAGCAATAGCTTCATATGTGTATCAAGTACGTTGTAAAACAAGCTTATGCATGACTTCAGTTGAATACATTTTTGGCATATTTGTTAATAGAAAACAACAGCCAGCTTTTGTTAATATAATATTTTAGGGAAATCATAATTCCTGTAAATAATTGTTGGAACTGTCTTCTCTTTACAGGGCTTGCAATTTTGGTCATTGCAATGGCCACTGTTGTAACTACTATTACAGGCTTGTCTACATCAGCAATAGCTACTAATGGCTTTGTCCGAGGAGGTAAATCTAACTTCATAAATACTTGCTTTACACTTTTCAGATATAGCCCATTCATAGACGTTTACCTAACATTTTTGTCAAATGTTTTGCAGTAATGTTGTTTTAGTACATGATAATTGGCATGGCAATGAAAAAATCCACAACAATTTGTCTTGCTATAGTTGTTTTACAAGGGTCCCCCACTCCCACCCGCACCCCGTTTCAAGGCCAGACATGAAACTGCAAAAATGAAGGCACTTTTTGGTGAGTTTATTCTGCAGTTCTTTTCACATGGCATGTGAGAAAGATTAGCCAGCAACCAGGGTATGCCTGATTGTGGGTCAAAAATACCACAATCTTCAAGGAGGCTCTTTTTGGGTATCCTTGTTTTGTAAGTTAAGCATTCAAAGCTTTAACTGATGCAGTTGAAAGGGTGTGTGTAGCTTCTGTCATTATGGGCGGGCAGGACATTAAATAACTTTTTAAGATGAACTATAGTCAGTTATGAGCAGAATCAAACAGGTTTGTATAGTTCACAGAACTACTCCTTGTCAGTGTAATTTTAAAGGGGTAATTCTACTGACACTCCACATATGGCCTCCATACCTGCACTGGAAGGCTTGGAAAATTATCTGGAAGAGATTTTGATGCAGCCTGAAAGATACAAGGAGAGAGAAGGGAGAAAAGTTTACTTGTACCTGTGTATATCTGTTAATACAGGCCTGGACTTGGGATTCTATTTAATGATTTGCACTACATAGAGTAAATTGATAATGTTAAAATGTATTGCATAATAGAATGAGGATATATATAGCATTAAGGAAGAACTATGCTATCATTGTTTTAGTTTACTTGTTGAAGAGTAGTGTATTGTATATTTTATGCTCCTCCTTTCTCTTTCGATAGTAACTTCTTTTTGTATATTTATCTTGTCTTAATTGGCACTCAGATTTTTATGTTATGACATTAAGTTATCTTTACTTTTATGTTCACTGCTTCAAATTTAGCATTGGTTACTTTAACCTGGTTGTGTTAGAGAATCACTGACCAAATTGTCTGCTCGCTGTCTCAATTATTCTGAATGAATTATTCTAGCCAGATTATTGAGGTATATAAAAGTTTTAATCAGGCAATATCTGCATTATTTATGAAGCACTTTGGATAATTGTTAAGAGTTGGATTTGTTATTTCTTCAGTACAGGGAGGTCTAGTCCTGTGACTAGATTAACGGGTTTATGCTTCTTCTGTTTCTTTGTTTTAAGATTTGGACTGGGATCTTGTTCAGTGAAATTGCTTATATGCAGCAGACCATTGCGTGAGCAGTTTGACTTTTCCTCTCTTATGTAAGGGGGTATGAACTACTTCCTTGTGTAAACAGAAGTTGATCACGGTTACAATTTGTCAGCTTCAGCTCATTTCCCAACTTTGCCCACTTCAAGGTCATCCTTGTGCTTGTAATATGGTGTTCTAATGGAGGTCTCCATCAATGTGATTCATTTGAAAGTTGGGCTGTCCATTCATCTGCTACTAGATGTGGAGTGTATGTCTCCTGTTTTGGAAGAGAGACTGGTGTGGTTACCCATGATTTTGGAAATTGTTTGATTCTCTCTTCTTTTTCAGGAGGAGCATATTACCTAATTTCGCGAAGCCTGGGCCCAGAATTTGGTGGTGCAATAGGCTTGATCTTTGCATTTGCCAATGCTGTTGCTGTAGCGATGTATGTAGTTGGCTTTTCAGAAACAGTTGTTGATCTGCTTAAGGTAAACTGCTTTAGTTTGCTGTTAGCATGTTATTTCACAATCTGAATTAAACCATTATTTTCTGGAATGCTGCTTTGGCCCGGAACAGTCTGTAACAGCTATCAAATTTACCATTTAAGTGTGATGAAAATTTTTATTTTTGAATGCCTCATTTTTTTTCTTTTAAAGAAACATGCAATGGCCCTATTGGTGGTGCAGTTTGGTGTGGTCTAAATAAGATGACCTGAGATTGGAGAGAGATATGATGTGCCATTTGGTATAATGCTCACATCCAAATGGCATGTTGATCTCAAATTGTGAAACTAGCTCTATGAACCTGTGGATGTCTTAGATCTCTACTATCTTTAGTAGGCTTGCTTTTAGCAGCTTACCCTGCTGTATGGGAAAGCATCAAAGTAAAGGAAGGCATCAGGCATGAGTTTTTCAAGGGTGGGAGAGAGACTGGAGAGAAATTAGAATGGATGAACTTGACTTGCTTGGAGAGCTCTTTGTGTCTAAACTTATAAATACACCTTTATTATTTCGTTTTAAAAAAAATGTATATTTAAAATACTGGGCATTTTGGTTCGAGAGCATAAGAGCTCCAAATAGAATTTCCA
The DNA here is from genome assembly GCA_035047305.1 of Bradypodion pumilum. NCBI lineage: Eukaryota > Metazoa > Chordata > Lepidosauria > Squamata > Chamaeleonidae > Bradypodion > Bradypodion pumilum. The sequence goes on from JAWDJD010000002.1 coordinate 91,555,514, forward strand.
AAGTGACAGACTCTATAAAGCAGTGTTCCTCAGCCTTTGGGTTTTCGACTTCAATTCCCAGAAGCCTAAGTCAGTTCATTGGCTGATCAATCCAAAACCCAAAGGTTGGGGAACACTGCTGTACAGGCTTGCCTCTAAACTAAATCTGGAGACATTCTGAAATAGGATCCTAATTTTGTGGAAACTAGTCAAAGTGCAGATTTGAGTGGCATTAGCAATTGAGAAATACTCCTAGGTAGGACAGAAACCAAGCCAGCTGTGGTGAACATCATATCTTTTGGGGATTGAAAAGTTGTCTATCCCCATTTCATAATGGATTTGAATGTCTTTTACTATAGGGCAGATGGTGAACCTTGGCACTCCAGATATTCTTGAACTTCAATTCCCAGATCAGCAGGAGTGCTGACTTGGGCATCTGGTAATTGAAGTCCAAGAACACCTGGAGTGCCAAGGTTTGCTATCACTGCAATAGGGCCTGTAGCGGCATTTTTAAAAGCATTATTTAATTTAATAGATTTATATACCGCCATATCCAATGGACTCTGGGCGCGGTGTACACAAGTTAAAACCATTATAGGTGAGGTTTGCTACTGGAATAGAAGGGTTAAGCTCCCCCTACTAGTGCAACGAACCCTGTAGTTCTAAAAAAAACAATGTCACCTTTTTTTAAAAAGCCAGAGTTCAATATAAAGGAGCAGTGTGTCAGGTTTTGAAGATTTAATTAACGGGAAAAGTGTTATTAACCAGTCCATGTAGAGATAGGGAAAAGCATTATTAGCTAGTTCATGTAAGGTACAGTTGTGCAAGTTTGACATCAAGCTGTAAGAAAGTTAGCATCAGTAAAATTAATACAGTAAGCTAAGTTTTTCAGTATCCTATTAAGTCCATGTATGTTTGTTTATATACTGCCTGACTCAGTGGAAAGACTAATAATCTTCTTCTTTTTAAGGAATATGAATTACTCATGATAGATCAAATGAATGACATCAGAATTATAGGAGCAATCACGATTGTTGTTTTGTTGGGTATATCTTTAGCAGGAATGGAATGGGAAGCTAAGGTAAGCAATTATGTCATTACTTAAGACTGGGCATGTAAAAAACCCTTGCAAAATAATTTAAACAAATACTGTACTGAAGGCATCTATATTAGAATCATTAATATTCATAGCTTTTAGCAAACAGTGGTGTGATTATTTCAGAACAGGCATATGATGTTTTTCTTCAGCATAAGAATGATGATAATTATTTGATCTCATATCACTGCTTTATTATAGATGATCTTCACAGTGCTATGGTTAATTTTTAAAAATATATATAATGAGAAATTTCCAAACTTTAAAAAAGATTTTGGGCAGAATCCTGTTTTGTTCTGTTTGCTTATGCAGTAACTGCTACCACTCTGAGGTGTTTTCAAACATCCCTATGTGATATGTGCATTTTTAGAAGCAATGCAAAGCTATTCCGTCTTCAGGACATTAAACATTGTTGCAGTGAGAAATATAAGAGGAAGGCTGTAAGTTAAAACTTCCAAAAAAACTGTGATACTTCTCAGGGAGAACAGAAAATAGATTAGCTAATTGAGTGAAATAAAAGGATGAAGAGATCTATGTTTAAATATGTCACAAGCAATGGTAATTGTACAAAAAATGTGTAATGGTAGATTTCTGTGTCTAGATGTTTATAGCTATAGTTTTAGCTACCATTGTCATTGGCTACAACTCCTATCCAAGCATACATTTTTTTCCTGAAGCAGGAAAATGCCATTGGTGTGAATTTGTTTAAGGTGGATCCCAGCTTGCCATGAAGTGACCCACACATTATGATCACAGAGCCATCTCCTGCGGCACATATGAAATGAGACATGTAGGATTTAACACCAGGACTGCAATGGACAGGCTGCAGCCTTGAAGATATTAACAAGGTGTGCCTTCACAGCCAGTCCATTTGACATGGCCTCTTCCACCTCCATGACCATTGGGAATCAGAGTTCCTCCTCCTCTCAGACAGCTTCGGGGGCTGGATAGTCATTTTGCCCTTCCTCCACCACATGGCACTTTCCTGGTGTGGTGGAGGCAGTTGGGGGCCACATAAAATGGAACCGCAGGCCGCATCCAGCCCAAGGGCAGCAGGTTGAGAATCCATGGTCTACTTCATTACAGTAATACGTATATGCATGCATATATATTAATGCGATTAAGTGCCTCTTATTTATCTAGAAACATTGCCTTTTAAGCTTGCTATACAAGGTTGGATTTTTGGTTGGTCAAAGAAATTGGCTCAACTGACTGATCTAAATGGGTCAGGTATTTTGAAAGAACTGATCTGATTATGACTTTTTTTAATTATGCATATTTATCAAGAAAATACAAATTTGATTACTAGTGGGAAACAATGACATTTACTCAGGAAAAATCATTATAGGTTCTATAAATCTTAACCTATAAAACCAAGGGTTAACCGTTGTAACTTGCTATAGGTTGCTATGCATCGCCCTACTTGCCTGCACTCACCCTTCGTGCACACGGCCGATCTGGGTCCGCAGGTCAACAAAGGATTGAGAAAACAGGCAGTGGGGCAACAGCCCCAAAAATGCGAAAAAAGGGAAACAACTTCATTTCCCAACATTCCTTGCGCCGCGCCGCGCCAGAGCCAATCAGGCTGAGAGGCTCTCGCACGGCGCGGCGCAAGGAACGTTCAGAAACGCGCTGCAGCCAATCAAAAGAAAACCGTTTTAAAAAAACGCAGCACAAACCCATAACTACAAGCCCCAACGTCCTGCGCGCCATGAGCGGGCAGAACGCTGAGGAAGCCGGTGCCCAAAAAATAAAACAAAAACACCGGGAGAGCAAGTCTGCCAAGCCGCGGGAACCAAAGCCCCCCTCCCCATCAGCGCCTGAAGCTCCTAATCGGAGTTTCCCCTTTAATATCACTGGGTGGGGGGGGTGTTGTGCTCCCCCTCTCTACTGGCTCCCCTGGGGTTGAGAGGGTTGGGGGGACCAAAGGAGCCTGTCTCCCCAACCCTCCTGACCCCAGGGGACCCAGCAGAGAGGGGATTCCCCTTACACACACACATGCACACACCCCATACTAAAGAGAAGAAACCAAGCGGTTACTTCTCTTTAAAAACGGAGTTTTTTGGGGGAATCCCCCTCCGATGGCTCTCCTGGGTCCGGAAGGGTTGGGGAGACAGACCCCTTTTCTCAACCCAACCCTCCCAAACCCAAGGAAGCCAGCGGAGAGGGGGATCACCCCCCCGATATTAAAGGGGAAACCACAATTGAGATTTCCCTTTTAATATCAGAAGGTGGCCTGGATTCGATCCCCTCTCCTGGGTCCCATGAGTCTGGAAGGTTTGGGGGGACAAAAAGAGCCCGTTCCCCCTAAGCCTTCTAGAGCCAGGGGAGACAGCAGAGAGGTGACCCCCCCTTAGGACACCAAAAAAATACAAAAACAAACAATCAAAAACATTCAAAAATACACAAAATAAACAAAAATAACACCAAAAATACAAAGTAAACAACAACAAACATTTCCAAACACACCCAGCACCCAGCCAAATACCACAAAATCCAACCTCCCCCCAAATAAACAAAAAACAGCTAACTCACCACCACACGACCACATACCACAACGACTGGAAAAGAAGTGAATAAAGAAAGAGACTACTTACTGGAAGAAGCTCCACCCAGAGGCCACGAGAGGAAAAAACAGTCAAAATACAAGGTAACCCCTACCAGCACCACTTCCTGCCCACAATAGTAAAAAAAATTCAAAAAGACACAATAGCCCCCCACAAAAGGCCCCAAGAGTAAAAACAAGTAAAAACAAATTACACAAAATCACAATTTTACACAAATCAAAAACAGATGTCAAAAAAATAAAATAAAAACTATTCAAAAATCCTGTGCTGAATTTTTACTCAAATAAAAAACAAAAACATCAATACACAGTTTAAAAACATTTATTGTGAAAAACATGTACTTTCACATTTTTTAAATTATTACCTACGGTACAACAATTTAAAAAAATACATACTTAAAAATATTGTTAAATAATTTTTTTGGAAAAAGTATATCATCCTTCATTCTTTTTTTATCCACAAAACCAAAACACCAAACAAAATTCATCACAGTTTATAACAGGCCATCAAAAAATTTGTATAAATAAAAATTTCAATTAGAGACTAACCTCTTCTTTACAAACATTAACAACAACAACAAAAACTTTCCAACACCATTTAAAACAGCCCGGCAACGCCGGGCAACCTCTGCTAGTCATGTATATTCTTCACATACACAATATGTATAGTTCCCATTCCCACCATTTTATCCTTGGTACAGCTTTCCAAAGTAGGCCAAAGAGTGTGTGTGTGTACAACTGGCCCACCAAATGAATTTTGAGTGACTGGGTGGGGATTTGAACCTGAATCTCTCTACTTAAAGTAACATAGACAGTTTTCTTTTGGGTAATTCCTTGTGTTCTTGTTTAAAATGCCCTGTATAGCAGGAGTTCTATGGGAGAAAAATTCCTGTTTTAGCAAGTTTTCTTGGACTACTGGCTATTGCTTTTACTTATTTAATATGCATGTACTGCATTGATATAGGAAACGTAAAGTACTATCTACTTCATGAGATTCTTAAGTGTATTTTGATGGGGATTAAGCAGTGCCCAAACCTAGAATTAGTACTTTTCACTTGGAAAATTTTAGAAAAAGGTATCTGATCGTGATACTCGTTAAAATTACAGGCACAGATTGTTCTACTGGTAATCCTGGTAATTGCGATTATTGACTTCATCATAGGAACATTTATTCCAGTTGAAGACAAGAAGGCTAAAGGATTTTTTGGCTATAAAGGTAAGGGGTATTTAGCAAATCTGAATATCCTTTTATTTTGTCTTGACTTCATAATTGTAGAATGTCTGGTTTGATAGTTGTAGAGTATCAGGGTTTTTCCTGTTTCATCTCTATCTTTAACCATACAATTATACCATTATCCTGAAAAATCCCTCTACTGTATCTTTTAAAAAAGAGATTAAAGTCAGCATCTTACCGATCTGCTGAGTAGAAAGTCCTGCCAAACGTAGTAACACTGGTTTTGCATTGCTTTTGTATATGTTGTTGTGTAATCTGAGCATGGCTACTCTTCATGGAAATTGTCATTTGCACATCTATGCCAGCAGCATGGTCTTGTATTGCTACTTTGGCAGGACTTTCCATTCTCCAGAATACAATAAAACCCCGACTTACAAATTACATACAATTCGACTTACATAATGATTTTATGGTAAAACCATGTCCCAATTTACACGATTTTTTATGGGTTTGCTTCGATTTACATAAAAAATTCATTTTTCCTATGGGTTTGTTTTGAGTTACAAAAAAAATTCGATTTATGCAGAAGCCTACGGAATGGATTTTTTTTTTCGTAAGTAAGGGTTTTACTGTATACATCTGAGATTTTGTTTCTGTATGATATTTTAAGATTTTGTTTTGTGGGAAATTGTTAATATCCATCCAGTCTGCCAGTACAGTTGATGCACAGCAGGGGTGGTCAAACTACAGCCAGCAGGCCGGACTTGGCCTGCGGGGCCATTTCATGTGGCTCGCCACCGCACTCACTGCTCCCGGAAGCGAGCGGGCGTGTTTACAATAGCTGTAAAATGCACCTGTGCATACATAAATGCGCCCATGTCTGCCATAAATGCTGCCATAAATGCATCCATGGCTGTCGTAAACGTATTTATGACAGCCGCGGAACGTTTTACGGCAGCGTTTACAGAGGGAGGAACCACGTGGCCAGTGCGCTCAACCATTAACTGGCACACAGCGTGAAAGGTTTGGCCACTCCTAAAGCACAGGTTGTGGTGTTCTACCTGTTCTTATGTAGAATTCCACAAACTTCTGCAGGGGTTGAAATTACAGATCTCTAATGCTAATAAGGTTGTATCCCAACTCAATGGTTAGAATTTGGCAACTCTGCCAGATTTTCTGTTCCCTCATTCTCTTGCTGATTCTTATTGGAAGAAAAACAGCCCAAATGTAAAACAAGCGAGCAAACAAACAAATATACCCATTCATATTCCTTTCTACAGGATCCATTGTGCAGTGATAACAGGTACCTTTCAGAGTTCTTCTGTAGTTAGCATCCAACCTGATAATGCCAACTTTCCAAAAAGACATTCTGGCTTGTTGAGACTTAATCCTTCCCCTATAATAACTATACATTTTTCTTGTGTGTACCTTTTCCCTTGCATTCTAGTATCAAGAAGCAAGAATTAATTTTATTTCTGGCTTGTTAGGTATATTGTAGTATCCTGATTCATGTTTAACAAACAATCTATAGGTAATTCTTCTCATCACAGTAAAGACAAGCCAGATTTCTATGTTTCAATATCACAACAAACAGGCTATAGATCAGGGGTGCCCAAACTTTTTGGGCCATGAGTCAGTCATGTGGTTCAGGGAGCTGGTCACTATGGTCCGGGGCCTGCATCCGGCCCACAACAATTCATCCAGCCTGCGAAGCCCTCCTTGCGACGAGGGCTTTGTGGGCCGGATAAATTAGCATCAGGGGCCAAATCTGGCCACCTCTGCTATAGATGGAAGATCTGTAATTTGTTCATCAATTCTTCCTTGCAGTAGGAGCAACTGGGCAGAATACAGCTGCACCCTTACGCTTTCTCAACAGGCCAGAATGGAATAGAATATTGTTATCTTATAGAAGTGCGTTCTGTGTTGAAAACTTGAAGGAAGAACTTGGTGCTTTGCCTGGGTCACTTACACCATTTTCAATAGATGCTAGGTCAGAAGGATAAACTCATTAGCAAATGTGTAATGCCACAATGTTTGTCTTGCATCCATTTACTAACCATTTGCAACTCAACAGGGCCAAATGTCACAGCAAATCTGAATAACAACCAAGGATCTTCTGCTATTACCAGTTGTAAAAAGCTACATTGATTTGTATACTTATCCGTTCTACTAACCAACCATTGTGTACCTCTGTACCTGATGTATATAAATGGATGTTATGAAGTCTCACTCTGGCAAAGTGGACTTGATCCAGAAAAGCTAAAATTAAAATACAGCAGTTAGTCATTAAGGGGCCACAATGGTGTTTGTTTTTTGTCTTTTTTTTTGTTTACTCTCTGATATAAAGAATACAAATAACATTAGAAGAAGCTTGTATGCTCTTCTGACCTCCTTGGTCAAATGCCAGGAGGAAAATGAGGTGAATATGTATTTTGGAAGCTCTTTGGCTATGAAAGAAAGTTGATTTTGTGCAGATGTATCCATACTCCCAAAAGTAAGGAAACGTGTGAGACATTAGTTCAAGGCATGTAAACAATGACAATTCTCACAGATCATGGTTTTGACTTTTCTACCAGATCCTTTCTTTATATGTTTGAGCCTGCTGTCTGCTTGACTATGAGTCAGCCAGATATAGGAGAAGGGAATTGAATAGTAGTATGCTTATTTAAACTCTCAGAATAGTTTAGAATTTATAATCTCTATTTCATTATGAGATCTTTCATTTATAACACATTGTAAATTAAAACTATAGTTAAGCAGAGCTTTAAAAATATTTAACAATTAAAAAATTTAAACCAGGTTATTCTGTGAACACAGAATACTAAAATACACTTTTTAAAATATTGTTTTTAAACAGCTGAAATATTTTCTGAGAATTTTGGACCAGATTTCCGAGCGGAAGAAACTTTCTTTTCTGTATTTGCTATATTTTTCCCTGCTGCAACAGGCATTCTAGCTGGTGCAAATATCTCAGGTGATCTTGCGGTGAGTGGTTTTTAATTGTTCTATAGCTCATTTCATCCATATAGGTTATTATTTTGATTCATAAATTGACTGGTACATTTCTTTTTCAGGACCCTCAATCAGCCATACCTAAAGGAACACTGCTGGCCATCTTAATTACTACAATAGTTTACATGGGAATTGCAGTATCAATAGGTAAATAATGTTTATTCATGAATTTTCTTGGAGGTGACCTAATGTCACATTTCAGTAGTGTCATAGCTATGTGATAAAATACAGGACCAAGTGGACTTGGTCCACGAAAGCTCACATTTAAATGCAGGAGTTAGTCTTTAAGGTGGCACAACATTTCTTCTTTTTTTTTCTTCTTTTTTTACTTTATTTTTTACTAAATTGACAGACATACAAAAAAAAAACGGACAGTAACAATACAATACAGTAATAACTCAGAAATAACATCAACGCAATATTAACTCATATTCATATAGGCTAGCACCTAACAATACTTGAGCTAATTATTTACATTATAACCATCATTATTAGATACCACAATATAGAATATTACACAGTCAAACAATAAGAGCTTTCTGTACTACCTCTATTGTAGTTTTTTAGTACCTACAAATCACCCTGTGAATATGTACAATGCCCGGAGAGTTTAGTTTCTATTTTAAATCCAAAAACCTCTTTGAGATGGTACAGGTCCTGAGCAATCATTTACCATGAGAGAGTACTCCACAAACGGTTTCCATATATTCCAAAACCTATTCTCTTTTAAATTATCTCGTTTCACTTTAATCTCCCAAGTCAATTTATCGTTCAATGCTAGACTCCACATTTCCTTATACCATTCTCCGATCTGTATATCTACATCGTTTTTCCAATTTCTAGCTATACATTGTCTACCAGTAGTTAATACAATTTCCAATAATTCTTTTTCCTCCTTATCCAAACCCAAACCTTCCACATTTGTTAAAAGAATGGTACCTGACTCCAACTTAACGTTTTTACCCAATATTTCACCAAACTCCCCTTCTATTCTTCCCCAAAAATCCCTTATTTTTTTACAACTCCACCACATATGTTCATATGTTCCATCAGTTTCTTTACATCTCCAACATAACTTATCTCTTTTATTATCCATCTGGTAAATCCTTAGTGGTGTCAAGTACCATTGCCATAACATTTTAAAATTATGTTCTTTAATTCTTACAGACATTGTTCTCATGATCCTCTTTTTCCATTTATTTCTCCATTCAACCTCCCCAATTTTTATGTTCAAATTTTGTTCCCACTTACATTTCAGGTCTTCCTGTGAATCTTTATCCTTATTCAATATAGTATAAAGTTTACTTACAAGACCCTTAATACCTCTTTCCCCTTTTCTAATCTTTATTACCAATTCCTCAAATTCCGTCTTAATTCTGTCTATCCCTATTTCTCTTTTATATTTTTTATTCCAATTATCCACCCTTAATTTCTGAAACCAATCCAAATTTAACTTCTCAAATATTTTTTTTCTCTTAGTATCATCATCGCAAGCTTTCAACCAGTCCTTCAGTAAAAACACCCCATCTTTAACCAATATTTCCTTTTTTTCCTTATCTAATTCTATTGGGAAACACACCATATCAGTCAATTCCAAAATTGGAGAAAGATTTGGGACCATATCTATCTTTACCTTCTTCCACACTTCCATGAGACCTCTCATCATAGTATTGTTTGGCCTTTTCAATTTATCCTTTATTCCCAAAAAAATCATATTGCCAATATTTCTATATTCTTTCATCTCCATTTGCTCCCAAATTGTCTTTTCTCTTGCCAAAATTTTCACAACATTCTTAATTTGAAAGGCACGATAATATGTTAACAAATTTGGCATGCCCAGACCCCCTTCTTTCTGAGGCAGATACCAGAGCTTCTTTGAAAGTCTAGATTTTTTACCTCCATTACAGAAACAATTAAACATCTTTTGAAACTCATTAATTTCCTTCTTCAAATGGATCGCTAATGCATCAAATAAAAAATTAATCTTTGGTAGCAATATCATTTTACAAATTGCAATCCTTCCGAACCATGACAGCTTCAACTTCTGAAACTCTTGTATTTTATTCTTGAATTCGGCTCTCAAGCTGTCATAGTTCAATCGTTTAAGTTCTTCTAATTTGTTTGAAATAGTTATCCCCAAATATTTCAATTTATCTTTAATTTGTATATTAAACACTTCCACTATCTTGTCCATCTCACCTACCCCCAAATTACACAACATCAATTCTGATTTATCCCAATTTATCGTTAGTCCAGTTATAGCTTCAAATACCTGTAGATGATCTTTAATCCTGTCCATTACCAACTCCGGATGTTTCACCGTAAGCAATGTATCATCCGCATACATACTCACTTTATTACCCATAATCCCTTCTATATTTAAATCATCCGTTATATCTTTAGCTAATATCTCCATTGCCATAATAAACAGGATAGGAGATAATGGACAGCCCTGCCTGGTACCTGCCTCTAAATGTACCACATCAGTAAGCTCCTCATTTACCCTAATCCTAGCATTGCCTTTTTGATAGAATAAATCTATTACCCTATTAAATCTATACCCAAACCCGTAATTTTTAATTATTTCCTTGATTGAAGACCACTGTAATGAATCAAATGCCTTTAAAATGTCTAATGATAATAAGCCTACCTTTTCCTTTGTTTGATTAACATTATCAATTAGATCTAATACCCTTCTAGTCAGATCCGCCATATGCCGACCCTTTAAAAACCCAACTTGATCAACATTTATATATTCTCCCATAAAACTATTTAGACGATTAGCCAGAATTGCTGTGAATATCTTGGCATCCTGATTTATAAGAGAAATTGGTCTGTATGATTCCACTCTTTCCAGATTCTTACCAGGCTTTGGCAGTAGAACGATTGTAGTATTATACCATGAAGTTGGGATTGATCCTCCATCTAAAATGTAATTATATAGCTTCACCAATTTTGGAACCACTACTTCTTTAAATTCTTTATAAAACTCTGTCGATAATCCATCATCCCCCGGAGCTTTCCCCATCTTCAACCCGCTAATTACCTCCTTAACCTCTTTATCACTAATCCTTTCCTCCATTTTCTCTCTATGTTCTTGTTTTATTCCATTCCCTAACTGTCTCTCCAATATCTTTTTGAGCCTCTCCAAATCTACTTCCTTTTTTGCATATAATACTTGATAAAATTCCCTAACAATTTTACATTTATCTCTATTCTTATTACACCTTAAGCCTTGTTTATTAACCAATACCCCTATTTCTCTTTTATCCCTTTTAGCCTTTGCTGCTCTTGCTAGTAGTTTTGAACTTCTGTTGCTAAATTCAAAGTATTCTCTATTTAAATAAATCAAATCTCGTTTAACTTTGTCAATATCCTTACCCATTAATTCTGCTTTAAGTCTTTGTAATTTCGTGAGGATTTTTTTATCTTTACTTTTCGCATGCTCTTCCTGTAATTGCTTTATTTCTCTTTCTTTTTCTATCTGTTCTACTTTATATCTTTTATAATTAGAGCTCGCCAACTTTATGCTTTCCCCCCTAAAAACCGACTTCATGGTATCCCATACAATATTAAACTTAACCTCATTATTGTCGTTCCACTGCCAGATTTCTTTCCAACTTTCCATAATCTGTTTTTTACACTTCTGATCTTTAAACAGATTAGGATCGTACCTCCAACTTCTTCCTCTTCGAGTATCTTTTTGTATTTTCAATTCCAAATATACTTTGGCATGATCCGATTCCTTAATGATCCCGATTTCCATTCCTTCTATATCTTTGATCAAATTTTCCGTAAGAAAAACATAATCTATTCTTGAGTAGGTCCCATGAACATGTGAAAAAAAAAGAATATGCCCTTTCTGAACCCTTAAACTCTCTCCAAGAATCCTTCAGACCCATTGCATCCATCCATGTATCCAAAACCTTCCCTTTCAAACCAATTCCACTTCTTGCTATGTTTGTACAATCTAGTCCCGACCTTATCAAGTTAAAATCTCCAGCCACAATGGTTTTTGGAACATTCTCTAATTCCACTATTTTCCGAACCTTTTCTAAGAATTCCGCTTGATGATCGTTTGGAGCATAAATATTTACCAACATGATTTCCTCATCTTCTATTTTTCCTCTCACAATTAAATATCTGCCCTCTTGATCAACTATACTTTTTGTAATCTCAAATCCTAATTTTTTAGAAATCTTGATTGCTACCCCTCTTGCTTTTGAAGTTCCAAACGCCATCTGATAGTGTTGCATCCATCCCCAAAAAAGTTTATTCGTGGCTTTTGACTTCTGATGCGTTTCCTATAAGAACAGTATATCGGGTCTATCTTTCTTCAGCGCCAGTTCCAATTTGCGTCTCTTAAGAACAGAACCTGTACCCTTCACATTCCATGATATTATTTTAATACTACCCATATCCTATCTCCTTTCTAAGCTCTAAACTCTCCATTGGGCGTGCCACCAACAACCCCTTACCCCTATGCCACATAAAGCTACATGTAACACACAATATCTCTCTCCCCACCTTCTTACAAAAAAAGGCCGCCCTTGACCACCAAAGAGGGGAGAGGGGGGACATGCAAGATGTGCCTTCCTGCCGGTGCTATGCGCTATTCACCTTTCTATATCAGCTAAATGTTTTAAATTGTTATAATCTAAATCTCATTGCTCCTTACTTGTCTCCTCCTCCACCATGATCAACGACAGCTCCTCCTCCTCTTCCCTTCGCTGCGGTGTTCCACCTGTTGCCCCACCAGCTTCCTCCCTCTCATACTCCCTCCCCAAAGCTCCGGATTCCATCAATTCCTTCTTAAGATTTATCCATTCTTCCGAATCTATTTTTACCAGTTCCAACAAACTCAAGTACTCCAATGGGTTGGCCCCTTCATCAATTACTTGCATTCTTTTGTCATAAAAAAAGCGCAGTTGCTGTGGAAATCTCCAATTATACTTTATATTTTTACTCATCAACAGTTTAGTTACAGGCCTCATCTTGTATCTCCACGTTCTTTCTTTCAATGAAATATCATTATAAACTTCTACGTCAGAACCATCAAATTTCAGGGCATCAGGACCAACACGTTTCAGATGGGCCATTACTTTTAGCTTATCGGCCCAATTTGCAAATTTTACCAACACATTTCTTTGAACTACCCTCCCTCTTCTTGGGCCCACCCGAAATACACTTACAAAATCTTCCTGGACAAATTCTTTTCCCATATTCAGACCATTTAACCACTGAACCACTCTTTCTCTTAACAAGTCTGGAGTCCGTTCCACGACCTGACGGATCACAATGTTCTGCTTTCTCATCATATCTTCCACAGCATCAATCCTTCTCTCTTGTTCCTCCAATTTCAGCTTGTTCTCCCGCACTACCTCCTGAGTCCCTTTTATTTCCTTTTTTATGGCAATTACCTCAGTTTGAACCAATTTCACACTTCCCTCTATTTTTTTCAAACTTAAATCCACCTTTTTTGAAAAATCTGCAACAGAAGATACCACCTTATCTTGCTTTTTCATCATTTCATTTCTATCTTTCACCCTTGAATCCTCATTCTTCTCCAATTTCTGAAACATCTTGCCAATTTCCACCATAATTTGAGTTTGATCATAGGACACTGTAGGGGGAGATGAAGACTGAGAGGTTTCCTCCATTGGTACTTTTCCTTGCTTCTTAGGCTTCACAACTGGCTCTTCTTCCTTTGCTTTCCCTCTTGTACCTTTATCCATAATAATACAGTATATCAAAGTCTGATGTTGCAGAACGTTGTGGAAATTAGCCAATCAAATAAAACCTGTAACACTGCAACCCCTGGTTCCACAAGTGCAGAAGGAAAACTTGTATGTAGGAAGAAATCCAATTTAAATACTGTACTCCACAAAAAAAGGCAGAAGGAATCAAAATGTACTCCCAACAGGCAGCAAAATCCACAGCAAATCCGTTTCCCCAAGGCAAGCAATCCAACTGGTTGATTTCCAAACTGCAAAAATAAAGGCTCCAAGGAAACAGTCACCCAAAACTTCTCGTTTAAGTCCAAGCCGCCGAAAGAAAAGAAAAAAGGGAGGGGGAAATGAAAGGAAAAGGAAGCCCAAAATCCAAGCAGGAAAGGAAAAAATGCGTGAGAAGCTGTATACTCAAAAAGAAAGAAAGTATTTGTAATCCACACGGTGAATGAGCAAAAAAAGAGCCCTATTAAACCTTCTCTTGAGGCGGACAGATCAAAACGGCATTATTCAGCAGCTTCATTAACTTCGGGGAGTTGGAAACCCCCCCCCTTCTTCTGTGGAACCGCAAACTTTTTACCCCACGCTTCAAGCTGGGAAACACACTGCTACCTTCCAATATTATAGCCCAGACGATACTTTTTAATCCACTTTGTTATCTCTAAAACGTGCCGCGGTTCTCCTGGGATGCAAAAAAGCCAAAAACCCAGACAGGATCACTTTCGTTTTCCAGGACCGCCGCCATTAACGAAACAGCCACTCAGTTTCAACTACTTCCACCCATTTCCATTTCGAAGTCCAGGCTCTTCTAAACGAAATCCCCAGCCAACTTTAAGCTTTAATATTCCATATGTCCTTTCATGCACTTACATGCAGTTGTTTTCAAGCCAAACAGCTTCTTGCCAATTCCAGTATTTCTCCGCAGTCTCGCTGGTCCCGTTCTCGGCTCCTCGACAGAAAAGCCGCGACTGCCGTCGCAGGCCTCACCCGCCAAGGAAAACCTCCCGAACTTCGACCATCCGACCTCAAAACTTCCCGAAATTTTCCAAAAAGGCAAGCAGGAGTCTTAGCCACAGAAATTACCACTTTAAAATTTTTCGATTTCACTCTTTCCCATCGATTACCCCTTTGATAAGCGCGAGCGTCCGGATCAAGATGTTACTCGTCGGCCATCTTAGCCACGCCCCCCACATTTCTTCTTTCTTTTCTTCTTCTTCCCCCTTTTTTTTCTGTTTTTTTTACTCTCAGATATGTGTAGACAAAATCACTCTTCGGTGAAGCTGTCCCCTGAATTATCTCAGCTTTTCATCTGGTTGTGTGTGTGGGGTTTTTTTTTACATATACATTTCAAGTGCTTTGTAAGCTGTCCTTTATGTGGAAGCAAAAGTGTTAGCAAGGGGCAGCCTGCATGCTCTCCAGAAAAAGGTGGTCAAAAGGGGGCATAGCTTGCTGCTAAAAATCTATGGCACGTTGCAAAATGTGTATCAGCACTTCAGTGAAGGTAGTAAGCAAGCCTTATGAGTGTCAATTTAAGCATGAAACCTTTTGTTGCCAGCCTCTTTCTAGATGAAGCAGATCTGATCCATGAAAGCTCACATTTAAATACAGGAGTTAGTCTTCAAGTTGCCACATCATTATTTTGTCTTTTTTTGCTATTTTGCTTAGTCTCTGATTGATTCATAATGTTATCTTGCTTTTAATCAGGGTGGATAAAAAGCAGTGATTTTTAAAGAATATATATATTAAAAATTGTATTTTTTTATTTAAATGCATTTTGAGGAAAAATCTCTCTAAAGATCGTGTTCTAGTTAAGATACATTATAGTCCAAAGGTTATTCATCATGAAATTAGTTTTTAATTATGTGGCATAAGGCTGTATTAATCCATTTACAATGTCATGCTCTCCCAGAGGTTTCTGATTATTTGGAGCAAGTTTTTCTATCTAGAAGATATTATCAAATCAAATGCTTGGTTTTGCTGTTTTTCAAAACTGTGCATTTGGATCTGCAATGATAACATGCCTCCTTCATAGCAAAAAATGTTATAAAATAAACATCAGAATTGAGAAAAATACCTTAGTCCCATTGTTCCTCTGCAAATCTACGTACACAGAATCAACCCCCATACCTCTTAAGTGCTGCTATGTTTCAAGAAGTTCAATGAATAGAAGGTTGTTTGGAATGGAATAGCACACGGAGCAAAGTTTGAGGAGGGGGTGGCAAGCAGTAAAATAAAAGTGAAACCTTTTGAGGACAGAACTCTGTATCTTGAGATCTTTATTTGTATAGCAGCCTGAAGTTTATCATATGGACCTGGCTGATGTAGTCAATGACTGTCAGTCTAAGTTTTAAAAATATATATTTACCACATCAGTTAACAAACATAGATGTTTAAGCAAATATAAGCATGCATAATGCTGTATAATGTTATTGTTTTGGTTAAATAAAACTATTTAAATAGTTTAATAGGTAATATGAATGATTAACCTATTAAACTGGAGATAGTTAACCTTGCAATAATTTCATAATTATCTATGTATTTCTAATGGTATATAACCACCAAATCAGTAATTTTCTGATATAACTGTAAAACTACTGTAATCTGAAAAGTTATTATTCTAAAAATGAAACCTTTATCTGGTTGTAAATATTAAGATTAAAACAACTCCAGCAAAAATGAATCTTTATGTAGAAAATCATGATTCAAATTGAGCCTTACTGACTAGTGATTTAAATCATGATTTAAATCAAAGTGATTTAAATCAAATCCACCCTGCTTTTAATTGCTTCTTTGTGCTCTTGCTTTTGTTTACGTTCCACAGATTAAGGTTTAGCCATATAGAAATTTCCTTTAAATTTAGAAATGTGTTTGTCAACTTTTTTAATAGGGAGAACCAAGTTTTAGTTTCATTTCTTTTGCAGCAGGGCTTTAGAAGCCAAATCAAGTTTAAAAATTAGTATGATAGCACAGTTAGACTTTATTTTTTCCCCTTACTGGCCTCCCAGCTGTCATATGTCACGTAGCTAGAATCCTCTAATTCCCAGGACCTTTTTGTCCTTAATGCTAAAAAAAGTTAATCTGCAGATCAACAAAGGCTGAGGAAAATTCCCTTAATGAGTCTCTGAAAATCATTAAATAAGATGTTTTCATCCTACATTTACAATAGCATCAGCTGTCTGTCTGATTTGACTTTTAATCATAAGTTTACAAAGCTAACCAGAAAATCCTTCATTTCTTGTTTAATTGGAAATAAATCCTTCTTGCTTCAGTGGCACACTCTACAACAAGTGGCATACTGTGCAATTACAACCTAAACAATCCTGCTATCCAAAACATTAATTCTGGATATGCCTCAGTGGCTCTAGCCACTGTAGTATAGTTGCATGCTATCTCTATCATAGGAATTAATGGTGGTGACTATTATTATTACTGTGTTTTCCGGCGTATAAGGTGACTGGGCGTATAAGACGACCCCCAACTTTAAACCCCCAAGTTTAAAAAAATTAGTCTTATACTTGCTGTATAAGACTACCCCTCTTCCAATGGCGGTGTCTTCGGAGCCTCCCGGGCCGGGGACGGCTCCCTCTATCTCCCCGCCGGTGGAGGGGGTGGGGAGAGCGCGGCTGTGGCGTCGTCGTCGTCTTCGGGGCCTCCCGGGCCAGGGACGGCTCCCTTTATCTCCCCGCTGGCGAAGGTGGCGGGGAGAGCGCGGCTGTGGTGGATGGTTTTTCCCGCCGCTCAGCTGGTCCTCCTCCTCACCACCACCCCCAGCCGGGGGGTGAGGAGGAGGAGAACCAGCTGAGTGGTGGGGAAAGCCATTCACCACCGCTGCCGCGAGGCTCCCAGAGACCACCACCCCTGGCTATGGAGGCATCACTGCGGCGGCGGTGCATGGCTTTCCCCACTGCTCAGCTGGTCCTCCTCCTCACCACCACCACCAGCCGGGGGTGAGGAGGAGGAGGACCAGCTGAGCGGTGGGGAAAGCCATCCACTGCCACTGCTGCAAGGCTGGCGGCCCCCTGGCTCCGGAGGCCTCGCAGCGGCGGCAGTGGATGGCTTTTCCCGCCACTCAGTTGGTCCTCCTCCTCACCCCCCGGCTCTGGGGGGTGGTCTCCGGGAGGCCCCTGGCTCCGGAGTACCCGGCGTATAAGACGACCCTCGACTTTGGCACAGATTTTTCGGGGTTAAAAAGTCGTCTTATACGCCAGAAAATACGGTATTTTCTTTTTCACTGACACTAAAGTTCTGCTTCTCAATTCTGCTAGCTCCTGAGCTTAATTTCTTTAATTGTGATTTCTATGCAAATTTCACATTCTTGACTGGCAGTTTTGGAGTGAAATGGTTGTTTACTACACTTCTTGAGCGAGTCTGAGTTTTGGTGGAACTTTTTAGATCTTGACATTTGTTTCCTGGGGCAATTTAAAACTTTTTGAATATATGTGGTTTCTTTAGAGGTCTAGCTATTTGGTAGAAGTTAGAGAATCCAAAGTGCTTTGTTGCTGTTGGATGTTTAATTCTTCTTTTTTAAAATGATGGCATTGGAAAATTGTTCTTACCTTAACTTGTTCACTAAAGACATAACTTTCTCTCCCCCCTCCCCAACATTAATCTATACCTATAAAGGAAAAACGTACATTTGTGGGTCCTGAGTTACTGGCCACATCCTGCCACCTTCCCCCCTGAAGTTCTCCCTGGACCTATCTCCGCCCTTGAAGAGGTCAAAGAAGGTGGTCCGGAGACTCAGGGTGGGGCAGCAGCTCCACCAAAACCATCAAACAATAAAAATTACAAGCCCCAGCCTTCCTTGCTGTTGTGTTGACATCATCAAAGAATGACTGCAGCACAACAGCAGGGAATTCTCCAGAAATTGACAGGAGCTCGAGGCTGTCGGAGGCAGCTGACGCGCCCGTCACAACGCTTGACAGCACACTCAACAAGCCCCAAGGTAGGATCCGACCCCAACCACCCCAACCCGTCCAGCTGCTTCCCTCATCCCCGGCCCAAGAATCCCCCCCTCTGGCCCAAGAGGTCGCTGCGCTGCGCCCAGAGCACCCTTCCTGTTCACCCAGGAATGCAGGGCCAAAGGACCCGGCCACTGCGACTCCCCAGGCGGCGGGGAGCGCAAGGGCGCCGAAGACACCCGCTGCACGTTCACCCGGGAAGGAGGCAGTGGCCAGGTCCTTCTGCCCTTCGTCCTCCCTGGGCGCCGACCGAACCGCCCTTTCCTCCCAAAGGGAAAAACAACCCTGGGGCGAAGCCTGGGTAATATGGTAGTGTCTTCTGTTCTAGCATTTTAAAAGCTACAAATTTCCTCAACGAAAAAGTAACTTCAGTTTTTCATTGTTTCCCAACCTTTGGTTTTGGGACTTCAATTCTCCAAAAATGCTGATCAGCCAATGTACTAACATAGACTTCTGGGAATTGAAGTCCCCCAGAGGGGCGTGTGCCCCACATTGGGAACCACTGGTTTAAAGTAAAAAA
This sequence comes from Bradypodion pumilum, assembly GCA_035047305.1. Classification (NCBI taxonomy): domain Eukaryota; kingdom Metazoa; phylum Chordata; class Lepidosauria; order Squamata; family Chamaeleonidae; genus Bradypodion; species Bradypodion pumilum. The sequence goes on from JAWDJD010000002.1 coordinate 91,574,551, forward strand.
TTTAAAGCTTGCTTGATAATACTGCTTATAACAAATAAACACAGCTTTATGGTGCATTTCCTTTTTTAAATTTTTTAATCAACATAAAAAACAAAAACAGATACAAACAAATACCACACTAAAATTAATAAAGAAAATAATAATACATCAACATCCATACTCCCGCCACCACTGGGACATTGTTATATGGTGAATTTGCAATGGAGGGGGGGAAATGGCTCACAGTAAAAAGTGAGGTTTTACCTCAGAAATAAGAAAATTCAGTTCACAGATCAATCTCCCTCCACAGTCCAGACATGGGCACATTGATGTAAGCTTTGTCTGTCATAAATCCTTCAAGCGCTTTGCTCTTATTGTGCAAAGAAATCCAACCATTTTAATAAGCCAAAGAAGATTTGTACTTGCATGGTTGAAAGCATGCTTCAAATCAGTGGATTTAAATATGATTAAAGCTGTGTTAGATGTTGGTCCAATTTGTGGGGCGATACTGCAGATTAAATCAAAACTTGCAAGAGATATATTCAGCTTTTAATTACATGACTTTTCCTGCAACACTAAACACACGTATTTGAGAACTGTCTCTTTGGGATCTGTATCCAAGGAGACATAGTAAAGCTCAAGTTCAAACTAAACCTGATCCACAACAATGAGAGTACCACCCAAATTTAGAATAAGGTGCACTTTGAGGCAATGAGCCAAATGTTATTTATTTTAAAAATATTTTAAACTTCTAATGCATGGGCTGGATCCCGCTTGTGGCACCAAATCATCCGGCCTGCACCCTTGCTCCAGCCACTGCTTTCACCATCGTTGGCGGAAGCAGCTGTGGGTGTGTTCCTGGCAGATGCATTCCTGGTGGCTGCAGCTGCATTCCCGATGGCTGCGGATACATTCCCGGTGGCCACCGGGGGTGGTGGTGTGTCCAGTGAATGCATTTTCGGCAGCTGGGGGGGGTGTTAAATAGGGGAGTGAGAGCTTTTTGTGTCTGTGGTGGGCAATCAGGGTGGTCACCGCCATAGCAGGGGGACCCCAGTCCAGCCCCTCAACTGTCTGAGGTAGTGTAACACGGCCACAGGCTTTAAAAGGTTGAGAACCCCTGTGTAAGCATTAGGGGAAAAAGGCACTCTGAACCTTTAGTGTGACAGTGGAAACACACTATTCCCCAGTTATGTGAGTGGACCAGCATTTCCTACTGTTGAAAGTGTTTGAAAGCCAGTCGTATCTGACTCTAGGGTTGAGTGCTCACCTCTGTTTATAGCCAAAGAGACAGTGCTGTCTGTGTCTGCAGATATTTCCATGGACTTGTGGCAGGCATGACTAGATACCAGAGTGCACAGACTGCAGTTTACCTTCGCACTGAAGTGGTACCTATTTATCTCTTTGCAATTTCTTCCTTTCAAATTGCTAGGTTGGCAGGAGCAATATAGCAGGTACAATTCTACTCTGCCCCACAGCACTTAGAGCAGGTCAGTTAGCATTTTGCTTCCAAAGAGCTGGGTACTCATCTTACTGGGCTTGCAAAGATCGACAGCTAAGTCAACCTTGAGCCTGTTGGAATCAAGCACAGATTTCTGGCAGAGTTGTACTGAAGGCAGTCCTGTCCTGTCCGACCGGACTGGTAGAAGAACTGGCTGGCCATGCCCACCTCCCTGCCACACCACGCCCACCTCCTCCCCCTCTCCCCGCACTCTGGACATGACCAGGAGCCAGGAAGAAGAGGAGGAGGAAGAGCAGCCGCTGCTGGCACTACTGAAAGGTGGGCAGGGCGGGTGGGTAGGCTGGCTGCCTCCCCATCCCAGCGCCGCCGGAAATGCTTCCCATTCACCTCGCCCAGGGCAGAAGGTGCGCAGGAAGTGCGGAGGTGAAAGCGCGTCTTCAGCCCTGGCAGGGTGAGGTGAATGGGAAGTGTTGCTGGTGCTGCTGGGAGGGGGAGGCTGCCAGCCCACCAACCTGCCCCGCTCATCTCCCAGCAGCGCCGCCAGTGAAAGTGCGCCCAGATGGTGAGGGGCTGACCCACCAGCACCTCCTCATCTCCGGGACAACGGGCGAAGCAAGAGAGCAAGGTAGGTTTCTTTTCTTTTTTTCCTCTTTTCCCCCTTTTTTCTTGGTGTGTGTTTTTGTGTGTTTGAGGCCATGCCCACAATTAGCCACACCCACAATTAGCCACACCCACAGTGTGGGTAGCAAAAAACTTTCTGGGCTCTGTGCAGTGTCAATTTTATACTTGTTTTTTTTCAAGGTCTTTCTGTTTGCTCGTGTATGACTTGAAATGGGCAGCACTTCAGTTGCTAGAGAGTTAAGCACTCTGGGCATATACTTTATGTTGCTGAAAATGAGAGGTTAACTAAATGTGTATTGCTTAATTTTTGGATGCATTAATACAACCGAAAACTGTTTGCTGTTGCTGGTTATCAACTTATTTAAACAAGTTAAACAGGATATCACTAGACTACAAAGCAGTACAAGTTCTCTTACCTCTTTTAGCAGTGAAATCTCCATTAGCTCTTTCGGCTTACTGCTCTGAGGCAGAAATAAAACACAAAAGGAACCCACTTTCATAACAGCTAAATTGAAAAGAAGCACGTCACATGTTAATGTGTATAAGAATTAGGCTTAAAAGTTGTACAAATCCACATTTGAACACCATATTGCATAACACAAAACATGAAAAACAGCATAAAGGGTAATATGGATGAATCTGTTCATATGAAGATCAATTAACTCTTGTGGCTTGACGTGTTTTTGTCTAGTGCACTGTTTCCTAACCTTTGGTTATTGGACTTCAATTCCACAAAGCACTGATCAGCCAATGTACTGACTTAGGCTTCTGGGAATTGAAGCCCCCCTGTGGGGCGTATGCCCCACGTTGGGAACCATTGGTCTAGTATGAAATATATGTGTATTATCTGTCTTTTAATAAAAAGGGAACCTTTTGTTTAAAGAGTCTTTAATGTTAACATTGGTGCTGAGCTGTGTGTAGCTCTTTGTTTATAGAACAGAATTTAGAACCTTGTTTGGTATTTGCTAAAATGGCAGTCTTGAGCTTTCAAGTACAGAACAAAAAAAAACCAAACGCAAACACCTCATGTTGCCAATCAAATTCTGTATGTATTAGAAATGCTTCTGGCACTCATTTTCTTGTTTGGCATGCTTTTGTCTTGTCCTTGTCCATACCGCTGCGGCTGTTAACATTCTTACGATCCTTCAAGAACATAGGGGCTTAATGAAGATATTTTAGTACTTTGCCGTGCCCAGTTCTACTGCAACAGTACTTCATGGATGTTAGTACTGTTGAGTGGGATTTAAAGAGCAGATGTATGAGATTCTGTTGTTATTATTTGTAATGCAGAAAAGAATGTACAGTGGTACCCCATACAACGATTTTAATCCGTTCCACGGGGCTCGTTGTACAAAATGATTGCTGTACGATGCATTCGTTGTATAGTGATTTTCCCTATGTGATGTATCGTACAATGATTTTTTTTGCTAAGTGGTTTTTTCCCATTGAAAAATTGTACGATTTTTTCCATAGGGAAAATTGTTATGTGGGACGCCATTTCCCCCCAAAACCTAATTGTTGTGCGATTTCGTTGCTATACGGGGCGATTGTTGTATGAAGTTCCACTGTATACTTTTATCTCTCAGTTCTGCCAATATTGCTATGGTATGAAAATATGTTTTGAGTTTAAAAGTATGCCTTTTTTCCTTTTCTTTTAAAAAAGAGAATAGAAGCTTTGTATGTAACCTGTTTTAAGCCTTAACTAGTAAATATTGAAGCCAACAGTAATGCATTTTCTTTACTGCTTAGGTGTTTATTTTTCTTTGTTCCCTCTGCTCTAGGTGCTTGTGTTGTTCGGGATGCTACTGGGAACATGAATGACACAATTGTCCATGAGCTAACAAACTGTACTACTGCAGCTTGTAAGCTGAATTTTGATTTCTCCTCCTGTGACAGGTTGGAAGACTGTCAGTATGGGTTAATGAACGACTTCCAGGTGAGTAGCAATATTTAATTCTTGGGACCATCAGGAGAAACTTTACTCAAAATGCTTTGGACATTTTTGCAGGATTTATAGAATACTCATTTATGAAATGATCAAGGTGTGTGTGTGTAAAATAACCAGTGGTTTAAAGGTTTAAAATGGGAAGTTTTTAACCCTTCAAGTATTTTTCTCTACAAGAACATTAATTTCACACAAGTGCATATACCAACATCTGGTTTAATAACTGTTGCACTCTGTAGGTGTACAGTGCTTCCATTTGTATGCTGCCCTACTCAACAAATGTGTCTCAGGGCGGCTCACAGAACCACAATGTCAGATACTACAGTACAGCAAAAGTACAGAGGCATACAATAAAATACAATAACATACAAAATATAGTAAAATAACTTAACAACAATATAATATTGCAAAACAGTACGCTTTTCTGATCAAAAATAATAGTCACAAACCACACAAGAAGTTCACAAACAAGTGGCAGGTGTCCTCAGCGGCGGGTCATCATCTGCCACATGAGCTGACACGGCTTTTTCAACCCCTGGCCAGATGGAAGTCCAGGGGTGGGGCAACAGGCATCCTCAGCAGCGGGCCGTCTCACCGGCCAGGGAAGGGCAGAGCCTGGGGCAGTTGCGGCGGCAATGGCGATCTTCGGCTGGCTGCAGGGCCCGACAGATCTTTATCCCTTCCCAGCTAGGGAAGGCTGTGGCCCAGAGCAGCAGTGCCAACAACGGTGGTCTTCAAAAATCAGTATATGAGGCCCGGAAGTCAGTGGGCAGGAGCGTCCTTAACCTCCCAAATGGCCCGAGCAGGCTTGGTCCTCCTCCTCCAAGCAGTGCTTGGGCCTGGAGGTCGGCAAGCGGGAGCATCCTCGACTGCCCAGGGTTGTGGTGGCATTTTATCCTCCAGGCAGGGTGAGGCCCGGAGGTTAGCGGGCGGCTCAGTTCTTGTAGCCGCTGAGCCCCAGCAGCTGTGTCCATGTGTCATGCAACAAAGGTTTGTGTGAGTGGCCATGATATTTAGATGTATGCTAACGATGACTAGGGGTGGAATCCAGTGGGTTTGATTCTCTGTAGGAATTGTTCTGGGAGTGAAGCAATTTCTGCAACTTCAAAGGTTTTGCGGGATGGCTGGGATGTCCTTGGGTGGGTTGGAAGAGCTGCATAATAGACGGGAGAACAAAAGGTGCATTCAAATGCACTTAGAGATGGGCTCTTGGAAGTTTTGCAAACAGTTTCAGAGGCATTTATATTGCGTGTTATCCACCTGTTTCTGACCAAAGTGTCTTCTAAAAATTAAAATATTACAAAACCTTCTTACCAAAGGCAAACGTTGTAAGAGTGTAAATGCTGCAAGCAGATGTTACTTCCATACTTCCTTTATTTCATGCTTTGTTTTGTCTGGTTGCATTAGATTCTTTGGATGTTTTTATGTAGGTACAAAGCAAGAAACCACATGCTGTCAAGATTAATACTTTTAAAACATTACAGCGTGTAATACCTCATAGTGTTTTGGCTTGGTAGAAGTAAAACAATGTCTTTGTACAAAAGTACAGTCTTTCAAAACAAGATTGTAAAATGTTTCCAAAATAGATGGTGTATAGATTTTGCTGTGCAATGAAAAAGAGAGTGAGGGAAGGGAAGAAAAGCTTTCATTTTGTCTCACAGATAAATAGTCTATGTAACTATATCTGCCAAGAATAATTTTACAGGGTTGCCTACATAGATATTACCTATAATTGAATCATTATTCAAAGTTTTAGATTGCTTTAGATTTTGGGCAAGCTATAAGATTTCTTAAATTGCTTCTTATACTTTGGTTGGAATCCTGTCTAACTGGGGGTAATGTAAAGTGACACCTGCCTAAATCTGCTAGTCACTAACAGCAAAGGTAACATCATTTGATTGTGTGGCATCTCTCTTTGCCTAACCCATTTACAAGTCTTAACTAGGGTAGACATTACTGAAACATATGAGTGTTAGCTTACCCATTAAGTCAATGGGTATACAGTAAAACCCCAGTTTACGAAAGCCTCGAGTTACAAAAAATTCAAGTTACTAAAGTGTTTTTTGGGTAAATCGGTGTCCCGATTTACACAAAAAAAACCAACTTACAAAAGGGTTTTTACTGTATTTAATTCAGATTTTTAGCACACAAAATGGTGGCACCACCATTTTGTGCGCTAAAAATCCACCCCTGTTCCACCCACCCCCACTGCCGGAAGTGTAAACACTTACCGGCACTTACCGGCAGTGGAGGCCTTCACTGTGACTGAAAAGGTGTGTGTGTGTGTGTTTGGGGGGGGGACTTTTCTGGTCACAGTGAAGGCTCTGGGTTTCAGAGAATGGCGGGGACTGAAGGCATCTTTCCCCCCCGACCCTTGTGGAACCTGCTGGCAAGGAACAGCATCAGGAACAGCCACTGTGACATTTCTTATGATGTCCCTGTGGCTGTTTCTACCGCTGTCCCTGGCCTGTCCGCCGGCCCAGCAGGTTCCACAAGGGTCGGGGGGAAAGATTCCTTCATCCCCTGCCATGCTCTGAAGTCCAGAGCCTTTGCTGTGACCGGGAACACCCCCCCCCCCCCACACACACACACACACTTTTTCGGTCGCAGCGAAGGCTCTGGGCTAGTAGAACGTTGTGGACCGAAGAAATCTTTCAAACGGAGGAAGGGAAAGCCCTTTCTGGGGAGGGGGGAGAAGGGTCCTCTTTGCTAGCCCAGAAAGGGCTTTCCTTTTCTCCATTCGGAAAGTCCTTTCTGGGCTAGCATGGGGGACCCTTTCTCTCCCCACCCAAGATAGGGCTTTTTGAACGGAGCAAGGGAAAGCCCTTTCTGGGGTGGGGAGAAGAAGGGTCACCCTTGCTAGCCCAGAAAGGGCTTTTCCTTCCTCCGTTGGGAAAGTCCTTTCTGCACTAGTGCAGGGGACCCTTCCTCTCCCTACCCCAGAAAGGGCTTTGCGAACGAAGCAAGGGAAAGCTCTTTCTGGGGGTGGGGAGAAGAAGGACAGCCTCCAATCTGGCTGGTAATGAGCTACGTGGTGAAATGGAGCCCAGGACAAAGAGCAGTTCAGCTACAAAGAAATTCCACTCTTCGTCCTGGGCTCCAATTCACCCCACAGCTCCCCTTATGGGGATGCCTCGAGTTATTAAAAAAAATCGACTTAACGAAAAAGGCCATGGAACTGATTAGTGTTGTCAAGTTGCCCCGACTTAAGGCAACTGTGAATGAGAGATCTCCAAAATGTTTTGTCCTGAACTGTCCTGCTCAGCTCTTGTAAACATAAGCCTCTGGCTTCCTTTTGAGAGTTAGTCCTTCTCATATTTGGTCTTCTTTTCCTGTCTTCTTTTCCTGCTAGCTTCAATCTTTCTCAGCATTATTTGGTTGTTTTTTTAAACAGTGAATCTTGTCTTCTCATGAGGTGCCTGAAGTGTGATAGCCTCAGTTTTATCATTTTTGCCTCAAGAGACAGTTCAGGCTAGATTTGTTCTAATTGTTCCTTTATTCTCAAAGCTCTCCCACAGTACCATATTTTCAAAGAAATCAATTTTTCCTGCCAGCTTTCTTTAACATTCGGCTCTCAAAACAGTACATAGTGATTGGGAGTAGAATAGTTGGATGGTATTGGACTTTGTATCCAGTGACATATCTTTACACTTGATTTTCTTTTCTAATTCATTCATTGCTGTCTTTCCAAGTCTAAGTCTTCTTTGATTTCTTGGCTGCAGTTGCCATTTGGATTGATTATTGAACCAAGGTATACAAAATCTTTCACTATTTCAGTTTCTTCATTGCCAACATTAAAGTTGTGTTTTTGTTTTGTGTTTTGACATGATTTTTGTCTCAGTGTTCAGTTGCAGCCTGTCTTTGCCACTTTCTTCTTACACAAAGTCAGTTGAAATATTTGCTCCTTTCTGCCAGTAAGAAGTACTATCTTAAATGACCAATTTTCACCCCTCCTTCATCTGAATTAGTCCACTTTTCCATCCAATATGTTCAGCACACAAATTGAATAGATAAGGGGACAAAATGCCCCTTATCTGACACCTTTGCCTGTAGGAAACCATTTTTTTCTACTTATTCTGTCCTAACAGTAGCTTCTTGTCCACAGTACATGAGGACAATAAAGTGCTGGGGCACATCGATTTCTTGGAGCGAGAAATGCCTCTGATGTTCAAGCTTGATTCAAAAAATGAAGAAGCACTCAAGATCATATTGCAAGTCTCTGTTAGACTACTGAAATGCACCAAAGAATTTCAGAAGATCAGTCTTTCACTGTCTGGGTCAATTAATCTAATTAGGAATAAAAAAGAAGATTTAGGTAATTCAGTTAAATTACAGGGTACAGAGAAAGAAATGGCCCCCTTTAATATTGACCTAGTCCTCTGTTGTTTTTTATTATTCATAAGAAGAGTAGACTTTTACCTTAATACATGAGCATGTACCCCAGAACTTTATAATAGGCCCATGTTTATTATAATACCAGTAATATTTTAGCAAGCAATTTGATGTTTAGCTGGTCTGAAAAACACTGTTCCATCTTAAAAGAAATTATTGGAAATATTATATGAAAAGGGAAAACATTCCAGCCTTTTCTGTTAAGTAGTATACATGATTTAGCAGCACCAAGAAATAACACTTTATGGAGTTTTGCCAAGAGCCAAACAGCAGTGAGTTCATTGTGCCAGAGGGGGCTGATACTTTTCACAGACAATAATCGTTTACTCCAGGAGTTCTCAACCTTTTAAAGCTGGGGGCCGGATCATGCTCCCTCAGACAGCTTTGGGGGCTGGATGGCCATTTTGCCTTTCCTCCACCACATGACACTTCCTGGTGTGGTGAATGCAGTGGGGGGGCCATATGAAATGGCACTATGGGCCGCATTCCGTCTGTGGGCCACAGGTTGAGAATCCCTGCTTTACTCCATATGATAAATTCCTTCTGTAATTTCAGTGACAAATTAATATGGAATGTTTCCCAGTGTTTAAATAAAAAGGCAAAAATTTCAACAGATCAAGTGTAAGATTTTTGTGTGTGAACATTAGCAATTTAAATCCTAGACATTACAACATAGTAATAAATAGGGAATCGGTACGATGATTTTCCTATATTCTGTGCTCTATCTCAATCTCTCACCATGTATTAAAAAAACCATAATAAAAAAATAACTCAAATGTCTACACTAGGTATTACGATGTTCCCATTAATCACTGGTGGCTGCAGTAAGGATTATTCAAGGCTGAACTGAACTGCCAATAATAGGGAGAATCTGGATCAAAATTACTTTCCTTCCTTTTCTCATTTTACCTTGTGGCTTTCCTACTCATGTCATAACTTTTGCATATTCGAGTCTGACCCTTTGCGACCCCATGGACCATCACATGCTAGGCACCATTATTCTCCACCATCCTCCTTAACCCACCCAGCTTTGTGCCCATTGTGTCAACAATGTCATTTATCCATCTCATTTTCTGCCACCCCCTTCTCATTTAATGTCCAAAGTACTTTAGCTTCATCTTCAATATTTGACCTTCCAGGGAGCAATCAGGGTTGATTTATTTTAAGATCAACCTATTTGTTCTCTTTGCCGTCCAGTGGTGGTAAACCTATGGCACGCGTGCCAGAGGGGGCACTCAGAGCCTTCTCTGAAGGCACACATGCCCCAGCAAAGAGTTTGCCAGAGATCATTACTAGAAAGCCAAGGGACACGGGGCCAGGCTGCTCACCTCCCCCTCTCCATGCGCGCTTGAGGACATTTCTCACATCACCCGCCCCTTTGCCCAGCAGCCCAATGGAAGCGCTTCCTCTCCTGTCTAGGGTAAGGCTGGTGACTCACATGAAGTGTGAGGGTGCAGTGTGGACAGCAGCCTGTTGAGTCTGTGGCAAAGGTGATTCCCGTGGTGCGGTTGGAGAGGAGCTGGGTTGGAAGGGAGTATAGCTCACAGCATGGAGTAGCTGGAGGGAAGCAGAGCACTCAAGCAACAGTATGGCGCCAGGTAAAATTGCCTTGTTGGCACTTTGCAATAAATAAGTGGGTTTGGGGTTTGCAGTTTGGGCATTCAGTCTCAAAAAGATTCACCATCACTGTTTTAGTGTATAATGGTCTATAAATAAATTGAGGCAGTGGAAGCTTTGTCGTCATGGTCTGTTTTCAGATGCTGAAGAGTCTGTAATCAGACAGTGAACGAAATCCTATTGTGCAGTTCTACTTGCATAATGGGGATGAGAGCACTACAAGTGACCAGTTGTCACTGATTAAAGGCTTCCTTTTAGGATTTTGGGGTGCATGCAGATTCATTGCATCATGCATGGGTTGTGTTTACTCCGAAATCACCTTGAATTAGTGGTGATTTCATCCCCGTCACACAGAGAGAGCGAGTTGGGCAACAGGTTTTCAGTCAGTGACAGCAATAGACAAGTAAGGGTAAAAAGCGCCTTAGATGTAAATAAGTTTTTGAGCTGACTTTACACATTAAAATAGCCTATTACCTTTTTACATTATGTCATTGACATAATGCAATAAGGGGTATCAGTGATTGCTGTTAGGAAGAAAGATGCATAAAACCAGACTTCAGTTAGTCACTGATACATTTTTAAGTCTCAGGTTTTAAGTTGATTGCAGAAGTGATCAGATTTTCAGTATTTTGAAAATATAGGTTGGTTTCCCTTATTCCTTGTTAGAGGCAGAACAATAATACTGTTAAGTCATTGGTGTCTTGAAAATACAGAATTTCACTTAATGAGGTTTTTAAAAGCAGGAAACTTACAGAGTATATAACTATATGGTACCTTCTAATGGCTTTAAGTAGCAGAAGAATTTCTTCAAAGCACATAGTCAGTTACTCTGCATTCAACTGTTGCAAGAAAGTATTACGGTAACCAAATTCAGAAAGGCAGGAAATCAAAACAAGAAATAATTATCTATGTATATTTGCAAAACACCGACTGTTTTCTAAGAACTGTACAAAGATTTTAAAGCATAGCCTTTTCCCACACTCTCTGGTATACAAAGAAAGAAAGAAAAACAGAAGAACAGGAAAATTAGTATCCTCGAGATCTAGTCAGTGCACTGTTTTCTCCCAAATGCTTTAACACTACTCAGATCACTTACCGTAATTGAAATTTGTACTTAGGATTTAATTTCATTTTTTCCCTTGTCATCTTAAAATTCTGTTCTGTTTCCAGGTAATGAGTATGGTGTCAGGATTTGGTCCTCTGATATCAGCTGGTATATTTTCTGCTACCCTTTCTTCAGCTTTAGCATCTCTTGTCAGTGCACCTAAAATCTTCCAGGTAAGAAATCTGAGTTGGTATCAGTCTTAAACTTAGTTTTGAAAAAGGAGCCTTTCTAAGTCAAAGAATTTTTATAATGTTTTTCAGCATCTCTCTGATTTAGTCCTGTCATCTGTGTTACTTTGACTGAGATAAGAATGTGGTGCTCTTTCCAGTCTACTGATACTAATTAGGATGGATAGATAGATAGATAGATAGATAGATAGATAGATAGATAGATAGATAGATAGATAGATAGATAGATAGATAGATAGATAAAGTGATTTGATCCCCCCAAAATATATACTGTATTAAGAACATAGTTTTCCAGTTCACACAATTAGTTATCACTCAGAGCTCAGCAAAGTCACAGGGCCTCATAATTTCTACAGAAAAATCATTTTTAATTAGACCAGGCAAAAAGCAAGAAATAGCAAGTAGATAAATAAGTACCACTTTGGTGGGAAGGTAAACAGCATTCTGTGTCTAGTCATGCCTGCCTCATGACCACAGAAACATTTGCAGACCCAGACTGCGCTAGTTCTTTGGCTATAAACAGAAATGAGCATTGAACCCTAGTCGGATACGACTGGCTTTTGAGCAAGGGTGACCTTTACCTAAAACATAGCTAACTTGTACTTCAGTGGCTCAAGTCGCTAAGACGCTGACTGGGAAGCGGAAGGTCAGCAGTTCGATTCCCGAGTACTGCAGGACGGAAATGAGCTCCCGTCTTCGTCCCAGCTCCTGCCAACCTAGCAGTTCGAAAGCAAGAAATTGCAAGTAGATAAATAGGAACCACTTCGGTGGGAAAGTAACAGCGTTCCATGTGCTCCGGTGTCTAGTCATGCCTGCCACATGACCACGGAAACGTCTGCAGAAGCAGACAGCGCTGGCTCTTCGGCCTTGAAACAGAGATGAGCACTGCACCCTAGAGTCGGATACGACTGGCCTTCGAGCAAGGGAAACCTTTACCTTTACTTATATTAACCTTTACTGTTCACTTTCTATACTTTTCTCACAGAGCTTATGGAACCTGAATTGTTAACCACTGCAGGCATTCATGTTTTGAACATTGTTATTTTTTAGCTGGCCTTTGTGTTCTTAAGCTTCAATGTCTTGATTATATTTCTATGTGACCATAATTTGTTTATATCTTTTTTTCCCCTCCTAGGCTTTATGTAAAGACAATATTTATCCTGGCTTTCTAATGTTTGCTAAAGGCTATGGGAAGAATAATGAACCTTTGCGAGGGTATCTTTTGACATTCATAATTGCTCTTGGATTCATATTAATTGGTTAGTTAATTTAAATGTTTTTTTAATTTGAAAAGCAGTTTTTATATTTTTTAAAAATCAAGTTTCTCCAGATTATCTATTCTGATTTATGTATCCTGATTCTTTAGGAAGAGGATGTTTTATAACAGAGAAAAGGTTTAGTGTTGAAACAACAGGGCCATTTCACGTGGCCTTTTGCAAGCATACATATAAAGATTGAAGCTTATCTTCTGTTAAGCTATTATATCCATGTCTGCTGTGGTTCTCCATCAGAAACCATTTCTTGCAAGCAAATATGACATATAGTTACAACATGAGAGAAATGTGGTCATTTATACCTGTCTTTTAGTAGCTAGCCTGTCTGTTAGGAATTAGAAAAAACAAGTAGTGATTTATGCATCCTATTTTCTCAGCTACAGTAATATGTAAGACAGATATATGTACAGGTAAAATTCGAAAAATTAGAATATCATTCGAATGTCCATTCATTTCACTTAAAGGTGAAACAAATATATAAGATATACTCACTACATGCAAAGCGAGAGATGCCATGCCTTAATTCATTATAATTGTGATGATCATGGCGTACAGCATACATGAGATTATGTGATGATTATGGGGTATATGAGATTGGGGGGTTGGGGTTTTCATAAACTGTAAGCCATAACCATCAATATTATAACAAAGTAAGGCTTGAACTATCTCGCTTTGTATGTAATGAGTCTATCTCATTTATTTGTTTCACCTTTTAAGTTGCATTACTGAACTGAATGAACATTTGCATGATATTCTAATTTTCCGAGTTTCACCTGTAGATTGCATCCATTTTCACATAGTTTTTTTTCCTAAGGACAACTCAACAAGACTTTGACTTTATCAAGAACTCATAAAAATGTGTGTTTATAAGCTATCATCAAAAAGTTAACTTTACAATCTACAAATGAAATCATATCATCTTCCGATCTTTTTCCTATTCCACTGGTGGGTTCCTGTCCCTGGTGCTTCTCTGTGTTCCATAGTTCTGTTAGTTTTCTCAGATCATCTTGAGAAATGTAGTTCCATTTTACTGTAGCAGCCTGTCTCATTTGCTAAACGTGGAACAATTTATCTGCAGATTTTTCCATCTTAAAACTTCATTCTACAAGAGCTTTTGATTTCTCATAACGTCTTTATACCAAAAGTATGAATATTGGATCAGGTTGTTTGCCATGGATCTTGGCACAAAAAAACTTCTGCCTACTAAGATGCTGTTGCTTTCCTTAGAGCCCTGGTGGCGCAGTGGTTAAACTGCTGTCTTGCAACCAAAAGATTGTGAGTTCAATCCTGACCAGGTCTCAAGGTTGACTCAACCTTCCAGCCTTCTGTCGTTGGTAAAATGAGTACCCAGCATGTTGGGGGCAAATGCTAATTAACTTGTGAACCGCCAAGAGAGTGTGCTAACCACTATGGGGTGGTATATAGGTGTGATTGCTTTGCTTTTGACAACAGATTGGGTGTTGCATCCAGTAATATAATCTCACTTGGGTTGATAGTTTGACAAATCTGTTTTTTATCAGTCAATATTTTATTCCTCCCTCTGGGAGTTGAGATTCTATATTTCATGCTCTTTCTGTGCATGATGACTAATAAATGAAACTTAATGGTGGGCACAGATTCTACCCCCTCATGCTCTTCATGTGCACCATGGCACATGACAAGTAGAAATTGCTTCTGACCCTGGAGAGCTTTCTTGGGAGCTAGCATTTGTAAATCCAGTTCTGTTTGTGATGAATTGCAGAGAATACCTGTTCAAAGAACACTTTTAATAAGTTTTCAATTCTGTTTTACTATACCGTTCTTATTGCTACAATCAGCCTAATTTTGTATTTCTTTCTTTACAGCTGAACTGAATGTAATTGCTCCAATTATCTCCAATTTTTTCTTGGCTTCCTATGCCTTAATTAACTTCTCAGTATTCCACGCCTCACTTGCAAAATCTCCAGGTATGAATTTTATATTGATCTCACTTTTAAGTTTAAAACAAGTGAGTGCAAAAGTGTTATTTTTAAAAGGAAGGTTACCTTAATTGAAGACTTAACCATTTTGTGAAGAATAACATGGAAGTGTAAAGAAGATGTGTATGTCAACTCTCGGGTTCGGTTTGTATGTCATAATTTGTTGGGGTTCCAGGAGAGCTTTAATGTTATGCCTCATCACTATTCCCTTTACAAGCAAAATACATTATACATCTTCTGTATGTGTTTTGTTTTTTTGTGTCATCTGACCATAGCACTTTGACTTATCTATCTTCCAACAAACCAAGGAAATAAACAAATTGTGTATTATTTCTCCAACTTGTCAGAAGACATAACAGCAGAAAGGCCTGCTTGTATATTACATTAACCGAACCACAGATGGAAGATCCATCGTTTGTTTAGTTGCTCCCACTTGAAGGAAGAATGAAAGAGCTGTCTCATAGTTATTCCAGATGTGAAAATTATTGCGTATTGTGACTTCCAAGTATAATATGTATTTCCTTGCTTTGGGGATGCTGCTAGCTTGTCAGTTATTCTTCTGTTGATATTTTTAATGTATACTAGCAAAGATTGCCCGGCGGTGCCGGGCTGTTTTAAATTGTGTTGGAAGGTTTTTTTTTCCTTAATGTTGGTAAAGAAGCGCTTAGTCTGTAATTATTCTTTTTAAAAAAATTATTTATGCACAATGTGTTTATGTTTTCATTTGTTAAATAGATTGTATTGTTGTGATACTTTACAGTAATAACAACTTGTATTTTGAAAATTTTCTAATGTGTTTTTGAATATTTGTTTTAACATACACGTTAATGTTTGTTGCGATGCCGGGCTGTTATAAACTGTGATCAGTTTGTTTGTTTGTTTGTTTTTTGTGGATTAAAAAAAGAACAAAGGATTATATAATTTTTTCTAAAAAAAATATTTAACCAAATAATATTTTAGTATGTGACCTTTTTAATGTTTGTATCGTAGGTAATAATTTTAAAAATGTGAAAGTACATTTTTTTTTTACATTACATGTTTTTAAACTGTGCTTTGATGTTTTGGGTTTTTATTTGAGTTAAAACTAAACACAGGATTTTAGAAATCTTTGTATGTTTTTTTTTTAGATATATTTGTGATTTGTGTAAAATTGTGATTTTGTGTTATGTTTTTGAGTTGTTTTTACTATTGTGCCCTGCAGGTGGGGCTGCTAGGGTTTTTGGTTTCATTTCAGGTGTTTTTTCTCTTCTGGCCTCTGGGTGGTGCTTCTTCCAGTAAGTCATCTTTGGTTCTTCATTTCTGTTCCGGACGTTGTGGAGGGAGGACACGCTGGTAGGTTGTCTGGTTTTCTTTATTCTGGGGTTTTTCTTTGTGTTGGTGGGCTGGGAGGTGTTTCTGTTTGGTCTTTTGTGTGTTGCTTTATTTTTAGTTTGGTTAAATTGGTTTGTTTATTTCTGGTTGTTTAATTTGTTTTATTTTGTTGTTTTTATGTGTTGTAGTTAGGTATTTTGTTTGTGGTTTAGATTTTGTTTGTGTATTTTTTGGTTTATTTATTTTTGTTTATTAATGTTTTTTTAATTATTGATTTTTTTGTTTTCTTATTTTGTAATAGTTTTTGTGTTTGTTTTTGTTGTTTTCTTTTTGGTGATGTTGTTGTTTCAGGGTTGTTTTGGTGTGCGCACACACACACACTGGACAGGTTTGAAATGTCCAGCCCAGTAAGTGTGTGCTGCGCCCGGGTGAGGAGCTCTGGGAGGCGAAGGCAACGACCGGAGCCCTGTTCACTGCCTTTGCTTGCCGGGGAATTGGTTTGCTTTCAAGGGGGCGGGGGAGGTAGTGATGCATTCCCCTCCCCTGAAAGCGAAACACTTCCCCGGGAAGTAAAGGCAATGACCGGAACCTCGTTTGCTGCCTTTGCTTCACGGGGAATTGGTTTGCTTTCAAGGGGGGCAGGTGAATGCATCAGTACCTCCCCCCCCCCCTGATCCTCCCCCCTGTTTTTGGTGTTTTTTTTCACCCTGGCTCAATGTTTCTTGAGGCCGGTGGTGGTCTCGCCGTGTCTTCGGTGGGGTAGCGTGGAGGAGAGGGAGTCCCTCTTCTGCCCGTTGCTCCGAGAAAGAAGGCTGGCGGGTGTCTTGCGGTGGCGTTTTTTTTTTTTTTGGCTTTTTATTTTGTGTGGCTGTGAGGTGCTGCATCCGCCTGTGGCGGACTTGCGCTCCCATTGCGTTTTGTATTTTTATTTTTCGTGCGCCGGTTTTCTCAGCATTCTGCGCGCTCATGGCACGCAGGACACTGGGGCTTGTAGTTTTGGATTTGTGGTTTCCCTTTGTGCGGCGGTTTTTTCTGCGGCTTGATTTTGATTGGCCGCATCGCGTTTCCCAACGTTCTTTTTGCTTGAGCCTCTCAGCCTGATTGGCTGCGGCGCGGCGCAAGGAACATTGGGAAGTGAAGTATTTTCCTTTTGTTTGCGTTTGTGAGTCTCCTGCCCCACTGGCGCATTTCTCAACCCCCCAGTGACCTCTGTACCCAGTTTGGGGAGTGCACGAATGCTCAGTACGGGATAGTATGGCTGGGTGCGGGATCCTTTGTCAAATCACAATGGTTAATGCTCAGATTTATAGGTATAGATGTAATATAGGTTTCCAGATTTATTTATTTTTTGCATCTTAGGTACCGGTCACATGTGTGGGTTCGTATAAACACACTGAACAAAGAAGTCACCTGTTTATAATCTTAATTTTTTGTTTCCTTCTAAATAGGCTGGCGTCCTGCTTTTAAGTACTACAATATGTGGGTGTCGCTAGTTGGAGCAATCCTTTGCTGTATAGTAATGTTTGTCATCAACTGGTGGGCAGCACTCCTCACATATGTCATCGTTCTAGGACTCTACATTTATGTAACTTACAAGAAGCCAGGTAGGTGCATGTTTGGGAGACATTAGGCTAATAATGAGATTTATGAATTCATTTACATGTTTGGAGCCACTAATGTAGACTGGTTTACATATGTGTAGTATCAGTATCCTTTATTAGCTGATTAGTCATCTGACCATATCAGATTAAAATGTGATAAAATACATTGGATAAAATATAACAAAAACAATAAAACAGATTAAAAGTATAATGCAATCACAATAAAGCGAGATATAAAATTTACTCAATAAAAATCATATATATGTGGTAGTTTTTTGCATCTTGATGTGCATTTTCAAGTAGGAATATGTATAAGTCAACTTCAGAATCTATATATTAAATTAACTTTAGGTTAAAAAAATCAAGAAGCAATATATAGGGAATTGATGACTCAGTTTTTCTTATGAAATTATGTAAGCCATGCAGAAAGTCCCATGCTTTAATTGAAATAAATACTGTGACAGTTGGACATGAGCGTGTTTTGTTTCCTTATTCTCTAGCCCAATTCAACCAATACAGTTCAGAGCCTGGCACCACTCAGGAAATGTGAATAGTTGGGCAGGATAGAACTCACAATATCAGCAGCTTTGGCTGCAATATTATGGTTTAGCCAGTGTGCCACAAGGCCTGAAATTGACCACATAATCTATAAACACCACCAAAATCAGCAGTACTGACATGGGTTACGCTGTTGGCAAGGCATAAGAGTCATATTATTTTACAGTATGTCAAATTAAGTCCCATTTTTTTCTATAGATTTTTCTATAGATTTCCTCTAATTTCTGTACTGATGAGTTGACTTGTCTTAATATCTTAGATCTTTTTTCTTATTAAATTGCCTGCGATGTAATTTAAGCTTAATGGCAGGCATATTAATACTGTCATTGAAAAAAGTGATCTTTTTACAGATGTTAATTGGGGATCTTCAACACAAGCCTTGACCTACCTAAATGCATTGCAGCATGCTGTCCGTCTTACTGGTGTGGAAGACCATGTGAAAAATTTCAGGTAATTTGAAATAAAAATTGAGGTAATTGAAATAAAATGCATTGGCAAATTTAGTTTAATTTGAGATACAAAGATAGTAGCCTTAAAACCAGTGGAAATCCAGATGTACTAACAGTAAGGATCAGTATAGAATTCTAAATTGGTTTTGAGAATGGTTTGGCACTTGCAAAAATGCAAACATGTTTGTATCTGCCTCAAACCATTTTGTGTGTGAATATTGGAATAGGGCCTATATGGAGTGAGGAATATGGTTTGACATGTTTATGGAGCCACACAATTCATATAGTGTGCCTTCTTGTTCTCTGGTTCAGGACCCAAGTGTTCTAGTGGCAGAGTAAATTCCAAAGCTACAATAACCTGGTCTCAATCCACAAGGAACTGAGGAATGGTAGGCAGCTATGGGTTAAGAAAAATAACCCCTCAAGACAAACCAGCACATACATAGGTATCCTTCATTGGTGGCTAATAGGCTAGCATAGGAATTAGCGACTCATAACTCTCATAGCCCTTTTATGGCACTGGGCAAGCATTAACATTTCTCTGTTTGTACACCACTGGAATAGAATTCAGAACATGTGCCTCAGGCACCCATCTTCTGCTACAACAACAGGTGCTCCCCAGCCCTTGCCAACCAATTGTTGGATAATCTTCACAGAATGGCACAGCTAGCGTGTACCAGAGGATTAAGATTGAATGTTTTTAAATGCCAGCCCTCCTAGATTCCTTCCCCACCCTTTTCTCTTAGTTCCTATTATGCAATTTATTTATTATTTGCATTTATATCCTGCCCATCTGGGATAATCTTCCACTCTGGGTGGCTTGCAATACAGTATGTTTAAAAAATCTTTATAATAACAATAAGAGATTAAACATAAAGAATAAACAAACCAAATACTGTAAAATGATAAGTAACCACAAAAAAATAATAACAATTCCTCTCCCCTCCAAAAAAACAACAACAACCCCAAATGCTCAAGCATAACTTTAGTAGAAGGAAAACAAAGGCATGAAGAACAATCTCTCAAGCAAATGATGTTTGCAAGAGGGCACTGAAGTTACTGGCTTTCTGAAACAGACATTTTGAATATGAAAGACGACTGAATGATCATACTGTCAGACTAAACTAGTAGTAGCAGTATGAAAACAGATTTAGAGCTTTGAGTGGAAAAACAGTTTATTTTTATTTTTTGGGGGGGAGGGCAAACAGTTGTTGTTGTTTTGGGGGGGGGGCATTTAGCCTGTTGATTGGCTGTTCAGATTCAAAAACAGCCCATGACTATGTTTGTTAAATGCTGGCCCTTCCCATTTCCATGCTAGTGTACAAAACAAATACAGAGCAGGATGGGATCGCCCACTGAAGACTCAGCACTAATAACATTTGTAGTGGCTAGCTCCTTTTTGCTCATTCATATCCACTTGGCAGCATGTGTATTATTACTCTCTCAAAATTCAAAAGGGGCAGCTAAAAAACCCCAAATACTGTATGAGTGTAGTAAAAATGTGGTGTCGTGAATAATAAGAACAATTCTAAATTAATCTAGCTGTCCTGCACCATTCAAGAGTTACTGTGAAAAGATGGTGGTAGAAACCTTGCCACTTGAATTTTTTCCTTAGGGAGTAAGCATCAGGTCAATGGCAGGACAGGATCCTGAAAGCCTTGTTCAGCGACTGCTTGTATTTGTTATTTTGTTTATATTATTTCTGTACTGCTTAGCCAGATATCTTTGTTTGGGCTAATACTACTCACAGTCAGTAGCATGGTAACTTGATCTAGCAAAGATAATACTGAATTTGTCTTTCTGATAAATGACCAGCGGAAGTGGCGATCATATGAAATAAACAAAACTATACAGTACTGTAATTACAGAATGATATGTACAAGTTTCCTGTTTAATTAGAACATGCTATTTTTAAAGAAGCTGTTAAAATTGGCTAAGTCTGAGTCATGAATGCATATTTTCTTCTAAATTTAAAACTAGGCCACAGTGCCTTGTAATGAGTGGTGCTCCAAGTTCACGTCCAGCTTTACTTCACCTGGTCCATGCCTTCACCAAAAATGTAGGACTGATGATCTGTGGCCATGTACATACAGTAAGTTTTAATTTCTTACTCCTTTTCTAAAAGTGCTTGGATTCCTAGATATAATAGGAGTCAGGGACACTTTTTCTAGGATGCCAGTTAGAGTAATAATAATTTCGTGTCAGAGATTGAGAGGATTTTTGCTGGAGAAACTGCTCAGGGGACACCTGAATGAGGCTCCTTTCATTTCCCCAAATGTAGCTCTCAGGTATCAAAACCTGGCCTTCCAGCTCAGCGTCTTAACCACTAAGCCACCGGAGGAGCTGCTGCCAATCAGAGTAATAAACAGTGAAGTGCTTGTATTGTATTGTGGCACGCAAAAGACTACTTGGGTTATTATGGCATGGTTCTTTGTGGGCAAGAGGTGATATTGTCAGATGTATGGAAAGTCACCCTGATTTGTCATTCAAATCCTCCAAGATTGTGGTATTTGTCATTCAAAGACTCCTCAAAGATTGTGGTATTTTT
This sequence comes from Bradypodion pumilum, assembly GCA_035047305.1. NCBI lineage: Eukaryota > Metazoa > Chordata > Lepidosauria > Squamata > Chamaeleonidae > Bradypodion > Bradypodion pumilum. The sequence continues at coordinate 91,595,556 of JAWDJD010000002.1, forward strand.
GATGCAGAATTGGGCTTACCCTTGTAATGGCAACCTTGTGTTGCTGGCTAATATTTCTCACACTAGATCAGGGGAAAGGAACTGCAGAATGAACTCACCAAAAGGTGCCTTCATTTTGGCAGTTTCCTGTCTGGCCTAGACACAGAAGTCATCATTCTTTGCAGAGGCAAAGGAGCAAAAAAGAAGAATTTGCTTTTTGCTACTGTCACTTATTTTCTAGGTTCTCTTCAGTAGGTTTGCTACCTTTAATACTCTCTTCCTAGTGGCTTCTCTGAGTTGCACTAATCACCTGTATTTCGTTTGATATAAGAGAGATTTTGGGAAAGGATGAGGATCAACATGAAAGTTTGAAGAGAAAGTAGTGTAGTTAGAACTTCAGTGAAGCTCAAGAATAGGTGTTTCTCAGAAGAAGCAGAAGGACACCAATCATCTGCTTACCTTACCAGTACATTGAATCTTATCATATATTGATTTTAGGACATGCTTCTAAATCTAATGGTTCTTAATGGGCAACATTTTGTTATTTCTAAAAGGTATTCAATATGTGTCTGTGTGAAATTATATTTCTTCTTTTTGATCTATGTGATTGACAAATAAGGGTTCTTCACCTCTGGAGAACAGTTTGGATGATTCTAGAGCTGAGGAGGTTCTTTTAACAGGACCACCATACCAGTGCAGTTGTGTTAGCAAATGAATGTTTTTATTACTTTCTCCCTCTTTTAGGGCCCTCGCAGACAGGCCATGAAGGAATTATCTACTGATTTGTCCAGGTACCAACGGTGGCTTATTAAAAACAAAATGAAAGCTTTTTATGCTCCAGTACAGGCAGATGACTTGAGAGATGGTGCACAGTATTTAATGCAGGTATGTGGTCATGGTAAAAAGAATCTTTGTGCTGAGTAATGAATTGCTCTGAGAAATTAATTTTTGGGTAGATCTCCCAAAAATATTCTAAGTTCCTATTTTCTATATATTTTAGAATTGTTGTATATGGTATTTAAGATTATTGTTTTAACCAGATGTGTTGGACTACATGACCCATCATTTTTGGCCATGGTGAAAGAAAATGATGGCAGCTAAACTCAGCATGTTGGAAGGGCACCAAATGGGGAAGAGCTATTACAAGGTGTCATTCTTATCGGCAACAAGAGATGCAAACATGAATTGATGAAGTCCTCAGACTCTATGCTGGAAGGCAAAGCTTAAGCCAGGAAGAAAAACACTACGCTCCGCCTAGCCAGCTTGGCTTTTGCAGCTCACATTAATTTTCCTCTCTTATTGAAAATGATTCTAAAAGTTTCTGACCCTCAGTTTGTGGAGCATCATTACCCTTTCTTCACATCACCACATTCCAGGAAGAGTCTGAGAACATTTATCTCAGAATAGCCACCTTAGCAGTAGGATCCATGAGTGACATATTTGGGAATTCAGAGCTGCTGACTGTTGATGAGGATGAAAAACTGTTGGGGGAAGTCAATCTAGTCTGGTATGAATCCTAGGATGGTAAGATTTGTGTCATTTTCTGTAATAAGCGGAAGAGATCCAACATCAGGATCAAGGCATAATGAAAAGGTAGATCTCTCTCGAAAAGGTCAGATAAGAAATACTCCCCCAAATTCTAATGTTTATTCTGTCTCTGTATATTGTACATGATCCAGAATGAAAACACATGGGGAAACATTTTGCTGTGAATGTTCCCAGACCTCAAGCAGATGCTTCTGAAGGATATTCTAATGGCAGAACCTCTAACGGTAGTCTTCTATCTCTAGTTATTAAAGTTGGAAGGAATCGTGATGTCCTAAACCAAGTCTCCATTAGAAAGCATCAAAGGTTTTCAGGCGCCTTCATTTTGGCAGTTTCATGTCTGGACTAGACATGGAAGAAGTTCAGCACTAAGCAGATACTGTTTCTAAGGAGATGGAACTACTGGGGTGCTAAGCAAGCAATTGCCGTGTCCCAGATCCTAATGTCCTGCATGCTCCTAGAAAGAAAGTCTTACAGACCATCAGTCTGTTGGCTCTACACGCAGTTCACCTTTCACCCAGTTTCATCTGTTCTACATGGAAGAAAAGGATCATCCATTGTAGAAATTAACAGTACAATAATTCATGTGCTTAGCTTTTAACTCTATCTTGAGGTAATTCCCAAGACAGTGGAAGCTGCATTTAGATTAGAACCAACAAAAATGGCAGGGCTGTATTGATTAAAGCTGAAATAATTTCTACCAAAACAAGAGGACTTAATCCATTCATGTTTGCATCTCCGTCCAATTTTTTTATGCCCTATTCTTTCACAAACAGAATATAAGCAGCTAATAGAATACTTTCTCAAAGTTTTTTTTTGTTGTTGTTGTTGTTGTTGTTCTTAGGCTGCAGGATTGGGACGAATGAAACCGAACACACTTGTTATTGGATTTAAGAAAGATTGGCAGACAGCTGATATGAATGAGGTCGAAACCTACATTAACTTATTCCAGTAAGTAGAAACATAAGTGTGAACCGAAATTATGAAGATGCAGTTCTGTGAAATATATGTTTATCATTAGTTCTCGGGAAGAAAAATAAAGGTAGGGCAGAATACAGTGAATAGTATGTTTTCAGCATAAAATAAATTTACTGGCATTATAAATGTTGTAGCTCCATGCTGTAGTAGCTTACTAAAAATTGCCAAATTGATTTTCAGAACGAATAAATGTTTTATTTAGAAGAAGATGAGGTATATTTAGAGTATGTAAATGGGAAATAGAACAGTTTCTGCTCATTTCGTGAACAACAGTGACCCTTTGGGACATTTTTCTGCATGATCTTATTGTCTACCTTGCTTTTCTATACTACTTATTTAAATTAATCACTCAACTTTTGGCTGTTTATAGGTTTTCCCAAAACTTATTTATTCTGTTACAGTGATGCTTTTGATGTTCAGTATGGAGTAGTTGTTATCCGTCTGCGAGAGGGTCTGGATATCTCTCATCTTCAAGGACAAGGTAACTCTTACCAAAATATGAGTTTGGTAAAAAAATAATGCTGCCAAAACAGACTGTTCAGAGCATACCTATCAACCTTCCCGATTTGGCCGGGATTACCCCGTAAATTGACGTCGATTGACGTCATAACCCAGCCCCCGCTGCCAAAACCCCGTAATTTGGCAGCGGGGGAAACGTTTTCCGCGCATGCGCAGAAGGATTTTACCCCTTCCACGGATGCGCGGAAGCACTACGTCACTTGCGCGAGGGCTGCGCAAGCGGCATAGCGCTTCCACACATGCGTGGAAGGGGTAAAACCTTTCCACGCATGCGTGGAACGCGACCTGCGCACAAGCGATGTGTGCACGTCCCGTTTTTCCGGAGCTGCGGGTTGACAGGTATGGTTCAGAGTATGAACTTGTGAAGTAGATTTTTCTTCTTTTGGTATTTCTACAAACCTTTGAAAAAAACACTTTCAAGCAGATGTTTATGATCTTGAAATAATTTGGAAATTAAAGCCAACTGCCTGCTCAAAGCTTGATCTATAAGTGTTACACGCAGAGGGTATTTTTTTTTGTGTGTGTGGGGGGGGGGAACTGCAGTTTTTGTTCATATGTCATAGTTTAAGCTCGTGATCAGAAAACTTGTGGATATATCCTTGAACTTCTGTGTATCTAAAAGTATTTGTACTGGCTATTAGTGCTGCAGCCTACTTTTTTAAGACACTGATTACCTGAAGGCTATTATGAGTAGGGATGTGCAATTCAGAATTTTTTTGATTCCTAGAAGTCTCCTGAGAAATCCCCAGGTGAAATTCTAGGAGTTCAAGGCTACAGATCCACACCTACAGCCACAATTATATTTCACTCACATGGAGAAGGGCATAGGTTGAAGGGTTCATGGCTTGGTGCTACTGGAAGGTATAGTTCTTCTATAGGTCCTTTATAGAACCTAATGATCACCAAGACTACATATCCCAGGGAGTTCAAGGAGTCCCAGATAGCATGGGAGCAGTTTCTCTTAACTGTGGAAGCTAGGCCAGAGCCTTCAAGCTGGTCCCTTTGTCATTTGAATGAAATGTTGCCATAGGCCAGTGATGATGAACCTGCCCAGGGAGGGTCTCCCTCCTCCACCACCTGGACTCCCGCTGAGGCCTCCCGGGGCCTGGCCTGCTGCTCCCGCTGGCTGGGGGTTTGCCACGTCCGCCGCTCACCGACTGGGCCACCCTAGGCTGAGGTGGCAATGGAGGCGGCACAGCGGCAGCTAAGGCATTGTTGCTTGGCTGCTGAGGCAACTGCTTGAGGTCCTGGCCGCCACCTCATGGAAGGGAAGGAAGGCTGGGCGGTGGCAGTTTTCACCCTGGCGGAGGGATCCTGTTGGGGCGGCGCCTGGCTCAGCCTGGCCTTGCCTCAACCTGGCCCCACTGAGGGTGGGGGGAGAGGAGAAAGCAGGCACTGGAGGCTGCCTTTTCCCTCACAAAAAAGGAAGGAAGGCCGAAGGGGGATGGGAGAAGAAGGGGACAAAAGCCTTTAGGGCTTTAAAAATAAAAAAAAGTCACGAGGATAACTTTGGCGGGAAAAGGCCCAAAGCTGCCCCTGAGGGGAAAAAATTGAGGTCTTCTAAAATGGAAGCTGTCTTAAAGAAGAAGGTTGTTTTAAGATTTGAAAACAAGTATAACAAAACTTAATAACTACTTCTGGAAAAGTTAGAAGTTACCCAATTTTGACTTGATTGGTGAAGGAATAAAGGGGTGAAAGAGGAAAAGGCTGGACAATAACAGTAGCACAAAGTATATAACTATATCTACATGTAAAGGATTCTTAAGGGCCAATTATTATGGACAGTTAATATAGCCACCTTTGCTTATAGTGTAAGTTCTATATAAAGATAAAACAATCTGAGGGGTACCTGTCGAATATCAATAGTTATCATGATCGTAAAAGTAAACTAAACTAGTATTAGAATATTAGTGATAAATTGAGGATAAAAAAAGTACTAGGGAACAATAAAAAAGTAAGGTTGATAGTAGTGAATGAGTCGAAATAGAGGTATTAAAGACCAAAAAACATTTTGGAAGAGAGAACAAAGAGAGACTTCTTCAGATAGATTATATAGAAGGCTAACTCGAATGGAGGAAGAAGTAGAAAAGGAGATGGATGTGGACAAGGGGAAAGGTCATGGAGGTACGACTAAAAGTAAATTTGAAAAAGAATCAGATATTTTTTTCTGAGACCATGGAAGCTCTGGGAAAGATTAACTTAAGAATTGATAGTTTGGAGAAAAATTTTCAAAAAAACGAGGAGGCAAGACGACAGGACTCAAAAGAAGTACTGCAAGGGTTACAAGGAATGAAAGATTTGATGTCTAATTTTACCAAAAACATAGAATCAAAGTTTGAAAAGATGGAGTCAAAGATTAAATTGGTAGAAGAAGAGGTTAAAGCAGTTGAAGAAATGAAGGATGAAGTTAGACAGATAGCAGAGCAGAATAAAGAACAGGAGAAAAAAATGGAAATGCAAGAAGAAAGATTGTACAATTTAGAAAATCTGATGAGACAAAAAAATATTATTGTGAAAAATTTCCAGGAAAAAAACCCAGATCAGTTAAGATCAAGAATAAATGGTTAAAGGAAATGAAACTAGACAAAGAAATATGTGAAGAGGAGATTGTGACTGTTTTTCGGATAGGACAGAAAATTCAGGGGGATACAAATAGACATGTGGTGGTTAAGTTCTCTAGTCTTGAAGTGAAGACAAGAATAATGAAACACATAAGAATGCAAGGAAAGGAAGCATTGAAATTTGAATCGAGAAACATAGAGGTATGCCCAGATATCCCAAAAAGAGAGAGACAATGGAGAGCTTCTTATCCTCTCAAGGGGTAAAGTATAACTGGCAACCGCCTCAAAAATTAAGATTCTTTTATGCAGGGAAAACTTCGGTAGTAAATAAGCAAATTGACAGTATGGACATTTTAGAATCATGTGGCTTAATAAAAGAGGGAACGGTCGATTGGAATAAATTGAAGGAGGACTTAACTAGAACAGGAGGGCGTAGTCCCAAGTAATTTTGCTAGTCATCAATATTTGTTTAATCCCATGAGCTGAAAATCAACTCTGAATGAACAAAATTAAATTTAAAAGGTTTTCTCCAACAAAAAATTCTAGTTTAGTGGCTGATATGTTATAAAGACATAATCCTGTTACATAAAAAAATAGAAGGGTAAGGATATTTGAAAGCAAGCAACTCTTTATTGGAGATACTACGAAGATGAGAGTGAGTTCTGCTCAACTTAATCCCACCCTTAAAGGTGTGGGCAAGCGCTAGAACGGAGGTTCTATCCCTCTCAAACTTCTGCACTAGAAGGCGGCTGCCTGAGGACAGCAGAGAGGAAAGATACAGATAAGAGGTGGGTGAAGGTAAATATGTATATTTGTGTTTTGTTTGTCTGCACTGAATTAATTCACTCAAGTTTATGTCAAACATAATAAAAATAGCATCATGGAATGTAAAAGGTTTGGGGACAGTGATAGAGAAAAATAATTGAAAATGCGTTAAAAAAAGAGAAGCCGGACATTCTATTCTTGCAAGAAACACATCAAAAAATGGATAACGTTAATAATCTCTACCTGGGATGGATGGAAATATATGAAAAATCATTTGGATCCTCAAAAGCAAGAGGGGTTGCTATTCTCATCTCTAAAAAATTAAATTTTTCTATAGTCAAATTGGTAAAGGATGAAGAGGGGAGATTTTTGTTAGTAAAGAGAAAGATCGGAGAAGAGGAAATAACCCTAGTTAATATCTATGCACCAAATCAAATGCAAGAGGATTATTTGGAGAAAATGGGGTCAATGATACAAAAAGAGGATATACAAAACTTGATAATAGGTGGAGACTTTAACATGATAACATCTCATCTGGATACATCCACAAAAGATAATGTAGGAAGAACAAAAAATCTAGGATTTGAAAAATGGATTGAGAATTTAGGAATTAAAGACACATGGAGAGTTTTAAGAGGGACGGAGCGGGCATATACTTTTCCCCCCAAATGCACAAATTGTATTCGAGAATTGATTACCTGATGGTATCAAGCAATTTAGTGGGACGACTGAAAACTACAGAAATTGGAATAATTAGGGAATCAGACCATGCAATGGTTAAAGTAGAGATACTGATCAACCAAGATAATAAAAAACAAAAGCATTGGAGATTTGATACACATTTAATAAAGAACAAGAAGATATTAAACAAGTTAAAAGCAAAATGGCAGGAAAATTGGATGTTAAACGACACAGGAGAGGTAGAGATGCAAAATATTTGGGATGCTATGAAGGCAGTATTTCGGGGAGATTGCATTAAAGAAGCAATAATGCTGAATAATCAAAAGAAGTTAATAGTACAAAATTTAAAAAGGAAATAAAATGTTTAGAACTAGAACACGCAGAAGGCCAGAAAGAAGTATTCCAGAAATTAGTAAGATTGAGAAATGAACTCAATAATTTTGAATTTACCAATAAGAGTCATAAGAGACTAGCTAAGGCCGCCAGAGACAAGAAAGTAAGGAGGAATATAAATGTATTAGTAGACGACAAGGGAAACCGTATGGTTAAAACCGAGGAGAAACTAAAAATAGTTGAACAATTTTTTTAGTGAATTATATACAGAAAAACCAATAGACATGCAAGAATTAAAAAGACAGTTAGAATTAGAGACAGCACTAAGATTGCAGGAGGAACATAGACAGTTAATGGAGGATAAAATAACGGAAAATGAAATAGAAGAAGCAATTAAGAAACTTAAACTAGGAAAATCTCTGGGAGAGGACGGGTATACAACAGACTTCTATAGGGTATACAACAGACTTCTATATAATTACTCCAAAATTATGTATTCTATATAATCATATACTAGACGGAGGTAAGGTTCCAGATTCTTGGAACAAATCAATAATTGTTTTAATCCCAAAGCCAAATAAAGACCCAGAAAAGATTGATCATTATAGACCGATTTCCCTATTAAATCAAGACGCTAAACTGTTTACATCTGTAATGGCTAATAGATTGAGTACCTTTTTAGGAAAGTATGTACAGAGAGATCAAGTAGGATTTCTTAAGGGACGACAACTAGGAGAACACATAGAATTATTGATATTCTTGAAACAGCAAGGAGAAATCTAAATTAGGTATTTTGTCACTTGATCTATTCAAAGCATTTGGTTCTGTACAATGGCAAACATTGCAAACTATAATTCAGAAAATAGGTTTTGGAGTCAAGTTTCAACATGTATTTGATCAGTTGTATAACAAAGCACAAACAATCATAAAAGTGAATGATGTACACACTAAGAAGATAGAGATTACGGCAGGGGCAAGACAAGGTTGTCCACTGTCACCGTTATTGTTTGTGCTATCCATGGAGTTGCTAGCTAGTGCCATCAGAAGGGATCAAGATATTAAGGGCATAAGTGGGCAAAAAATTAGTATGTTTGCTGATGACACATTGCTTTTATTAAAAGATGCGAAAAATGCAATTAGCAAAGTTCAAGACCATTTGCAAAAAATTGAAAAAATAACTGGTTTAAGAGTCAATTGGGAAAAGACTGAAATGATTGCGTGTAATCTATACCTATAAAATGGTGTGTTAACCGTTGGAATGTGACAAAGGATGTTGCACCAGGCCCCACTAGCCCGTAATGGGCCTCCGTTCACTCGCCCAAACCCGGTTCGCAGGTAACTGTCGGGTTGAAATTTTCGACCCAGGGGCAAGGGCCCCCCAGTCGCAAACAAAAAAAGGGAACTTCAATTCCCAACGTTCCTTGCGCCGTGCCGCACCAGAGCCAATCAGGCTGAGTGGCACGGCAAAAGGAACGTTCGAAAACGCACCGCGGCCAATCAAAAAAAAGCTGCAGGAAACAAACCGCTAAAGTATGCAAACATGCACAGGCAAAACTACAAGCCCCAGCGTCCTGTGCGCCATTAGCGCACAGAACGCTGAGGTAGTCGGCGCGCGAAAAATAAAAGTTAAAAAAAGCCCGCCGCTGCTGCCCTTCTTCCCCACGGGCCAGCCAGCATGGCCCGCAGGGGGGGGAAGGAACCCCCCACCGCCGGTGCCCTTCTTCCCCACGGGCCAGCCAGCATGGCCCGTGGAGAAGAAAGCAAAAAAAAGCCCCCACCCCAAGCCCTTCTTTCCCACAGGCCAGCCAGCATGGCCCGTGGGGGGAAAAAAAGGAACCCCCCGCCACCAGTGCCCTTCTTCCCCACAGGCCAGCCAGCATGGCCCGTGGAGAAGAAAGCAAAAAAAAGCCTCCCCCCAAGCCCTTCTTCCCCATGGGCCAGCCAGCATGGCCCGTGGAGAAGAAAGCAAAAAAAGCCCCCCCCCAGCCCTTCTTCCCCACGGGCCAGCCAGCATGGCCCGCGGGAAAGAAAGCCACTGAAAAAGTTAACCCCAAAAAACAAACCAAAATATTCAAAAACACTCAAAAATCCAAAAAGAAAACACAAACACAGCAAAAAACAAACAATAAAAAACACACAGACCCCCCCCCCAAAATCCAAACCACCACCCCCACCCCCCAAAAAATCAGAGCCTACCAACAGACGTCTTGACTTCATGACCACCGGAAATCAAATGAGCAAAGAAAGGAAACACTTACCGGAAGCACCCAGAGGACAGAAGAGAAGAACTGTTGAGAGGAAGCAAAGCTCACCACCCCCACCCAGAGGCCACAAGAGAAAAACATTCAAAAATATTTCAAAATAAAAGATTAATTCCCAAACAAATCAAATAAGTTAGCCAAAAATTCAAAAATATTCACACTAATCTCAAAAAATTCCCAAAAAAACCAGAAATCACTTTTCACTCAAAAAACCCAAAACACCAAAACAAAAAAATAAAAAATGCGTAAAAATAAAGATTAAAAAAAAATAAATTTAAAAAATAATTTAAATCAAATAAATTAAAATAAAATTTGTATAAACCAAAATTAAATTTTAAATAAAAAAATAAAAATAAAAAAAATAAAATAAAATTTGCATAAACAAAAAATAAAAACCTTCAAAAACCAATTTAAAGAGCCCGGCACTAAGGAAGCCAGTGCACAAAAAAATAAAAATAAAGCACACACTTGGAGCGCAAGTCCGCCACAGGCGGACGCAGCGCCTCAAAGCCACAAAACCTTTCAACACCATTTAAAACAGCCCAGCACCATTTGTAAAAGAAAAAAAAAGAAACCCTTTACTATCCAACACAATTTTAAAAAGCCCGGCACCGCCGGGCAAAATATGCTAGTTATAATAAAATGGATAAGGATGAGATCAAGAAGAGATTTAATTTAGAAATTAAGGAAAGTCTGAAATATTTGGGAATATACATAACGGAGAATATTTAAAAACTTCAAAAGTTAAACATAGATAAACTAAGGCAAGATTTGAAAATAAGCATAACAAAACTTAATAAATTAAAAATGTCCTGGTTTGCGAGAATAAGTCTGGGTCGAATAGGAAATCTCCCATTAAAGATTTGTAAAAAAACAATTAAAGGAATGGCAAAAAAATGCTTGATAAGTTTTGCAATGGAGGTAGGACACCCAGAAGAATGAAGTCATTGTGGTATCAAAGTCAGGGAGAGGGGGGGGGGGGCTGGGAATCCCAAACATAATAAACTACCATAAGGCATTTAACTTGAATAGAATCATAAATTTACTAATACAAAATAACAATGAAGTTGAAGGCACAAAACAGAGTGAATATAAGAAATATAAAGGGAGTCTATTTTTGTGTACCCAAGATAAGAAAATACAATTCAAGACCAGGACATTGAGGGAATCTTACTAATTTTGGAAAGGAATAAAAGAGGAGTTAGTAATAGGAGACTCTCCAGTTTTGGAAGTGATGGATTTAATGGACTGCCGGTTTAACAACTGGGACTGCTGCCTGAGCCACTCCCAGAGCCCTTGCCACCGGCTCCGGGAGGAGAAACAGCTGCGCCCAGCGCCCCTCCCCTTGACCATCGGGTGGGGAGTTTAAAAGGCGCTGGAGGCACCAGAGATCCTGGTGCTGCCGCCAAACTGGGACTGCTGCCTGAGCCACTCCCAGAGCCCTTGCCACCGGCTCCGGGAGGAGAAACAGCTGCGCCCAGCGCCCCTCCCCTTGACCATCGGGTGGGGAGTTTAAAAGGCGCTGGAGGCACCAGAGATCCTGCTGCTGCCGCCAAACTGGGACTGCTGCCTGAGCCACTCCCAGAGCCCTTGCCACCGGCTCCGGGAGGAGAAACAGCTGCGCCCAGCGCCCCTCCCCTTGACCATCGGGTGGGGAGTTTAAAAGGCGCTGGAGGCACCAGAGATCCTGCTGCTGCCGCCAAACTGGGACTGCTGCCTGAGCCACTCCCAGAGCCCTTGCCACCGGCTCCGGGAGGAGAAACAGCTGCGCCCAGCGCCCCTCCCCTTGACCATCGGGTGGGGAGTTTAAAAGGCGCTGGAGGCACCAGAGATCCTGCTGCTGCCGCCAAACTGGGACTGCTGCCTGAGCCACTCCCAAAGCCCTTGCCACCGGCTCCGGGAGGAGAAACAGCTGCGCCCAGCGCCCCTCCCCTTGACCATCGGGTGGGGAGTTTAAAAGGCGCTGGAGGCACCAGAGATCCTGCTGCTGCCGCCAAACTGGGACTGCTGCCTGAGCCACTCCCAGAGCCCTTGCCACCGGCTCCGGGAGGAGAAACAGCTGCGCCCAGCGCCCCTCCCCTTGACCATCGGGTGGGGAGTTTAAAAGGCGCTGGAGGCACCAGAGATCCTGGTGCTGCCGCTGCCACCTCAGCAGTTTTTGGCAGGCGGGGCCCGCAGTGAAGATGCCGAATGTCGCCACCGCTGCACCTCGGGCCCACCTTTCATCACTCGCCTCCGGCCAGGACTTTAAAAAAGCTGTGTGAGGCACTAGAACTTTCATTTTTGTATTTTTATCTCCTGGCGGGGTTGGATTGAGTATGTGTGACAGTTGATGTTGTTAGTGTGGCTGTAGTGCAGTCACACTTTATATTGCCTATATTGTGTTTTTGTATTATTGTATTTTGTAACTGAGAATTGCCACTTTGTGGAAATTTCTATTGTACCTGTAATTTATTTGTGTTTCTGGGTTTACATTGTATCTTTACTATTTGTTTGGGACTGGATCGTCCTCTTCTTTGGCTTTGTTAGGGACCTATGAGCTATGGGGTTATGTTTTGGGGACATTAGTAGTTGAGGGATCGTGTTTATGTTTGGGTCTGTATTAAACGTGATAATGTTGTATTGTTAACATTGTAGAAATTGCCATTTTGTAGAGAATTCTAGTGTAATTTATTTGTATTACCTGTATTGTACTTACTGTTGGTTTTGTTTAGATTTTGACTGTATATTGTGTATTTGATTATGTTGTAATGCCGCCCAGAGTCGGCCATGTGCTGAGAGGGGCGGGGTACAAATTAAAATTATTATTATTATTATTATTATGAAAGAAATGGAACAGAAACTAAGGTCAAATAATTTAATACAAATTAATGAATGGATTTTGAAGGGGTCAACATAACAAAAGAGAGAAGAAATTTATCAAACACTAAAGTTAAGTTGGTTACAAAAGATTCAGGTTGAAAAATGGGACAAAAAACTAAGGGAGAAAAGACAGACAGTTAGAGAGGTTTCAAAATTTGAAGAAATTGTTTATAATGTAAGAAAGGGGATTGTGGGTAAGAAAGGAATGATAAGCAAATTATATAAAATGTTAAATAAAAAGGAAGACCCCCAACGATTGATAAGGAACGGATGGAAAGAGGAATTGAATATAAAGATAAATGAGCAAACATGGAATGGAATATGGAAGCAAAGAATAATGAAACAGTTATCAATAAGGGGAAAGAGAGCATAACTTTAAACTAATTTGGAAGTGGTATTTGACCCCGATCATTTTACACCACATGGACAAGGCAAAGTCAAACAAGTGCTGGAGGTGTAATAAAGCTTTGGGTACATATGTCCATATGTGGTGGGAGTGCGAATACACACAGAAATGTTGGCAGATGGTCGAAAAGGAGTTAGGTAACATTCTGAACAAAAACAATATTAAATCCAAAAATTGCTTTGTTGGGACAGATGGATGATGTAAATATAGAACATAAAAAGAAGGAGTTAATAGCTATCTTACTCACAGCTACAAGGCAGATAATTGCCTTAGAATGGAAAAATAAGATAAATATAAGTAGAGAAAGATGGTTTAGACAGATAATGGAAGTTGGCATTAAATGATAAATTAACATCTGAAATGAAAGTAGAAAGAGGAGAGGTCAAGAATAGTGTTTTTTGGCAAATTTGGAGACCTTAGGTAGAATATGGTATGTTAAGCAAGGATGGAATAAAACCTGCAAATTTTGGGCGAATTTATAGTTCATAAGGGAATGTAAATGGTTGGCATTATTAAGTTCAACACAGGGTGGGGGAAGGAGGGTGGAGGAGTGTAGGTTATGGGTTTTATGTCATGGTATGTTATTTTGTTTGATGTATGTATTTAATGTATAAAATTTCTAAAAAAAAAAACAAAAAAAACAATGGAGGCTGTGGTGCACGTGCACAGTACTGCTGTTTCGTTGCTTTTTCTCCTGTCGGTGGGGGTGTCCCCTTTGCATCCCACTTTGGGGGGCATAAACCCCCAAATGGGTTTTGTGACCCCCACAGTGCTGATCTCGCAAGCCCAAGGTATATATGTGCCAAATTTCAGCGACATTGGTACAGGGGTGTGGGTTCCTTTAGAGCACATACAAACACACACGTCTGTTTTATAGATATAGATAAGCAGACATGTGCTGTTTACTAAGTTTTGCTTTAGAGAAATAGACTGTCTTATTCCCTTCTAACACTTTGTGTTTTCTGTCTGACAAAATAACAACAAATCAAAAACAGTGGTACCCCGGTTAACGACGCTCTGCTCACCGGCTTCCTTTGGGGGAGAGCGCACGCTTCCCCCCCCCAAAGAAAATGGGATCAGACGCTCCAATCGCTGGTTTCCTTTGGGGAAGAGCAGGTGTGTGTGCATTCCCCCAAAGGAAACCGGCGATCCGACGCTCCGATCACCGGTTTCCTTTGGGGGAGAGCGGGCGCGCTCGCCTGCTTTCCTCCAAAGGAAACCAGGGATCGGAGCGTCCGATCCCCGGCTTCCTCTGGGGGGAGGTGGACTCCTTCCCCCGAAATAAAGTTGGCGTTCGGAGCATCCCAATGCCAGCATCCTTTCGGGGAAGGCAACACTCGCCGGAGAGCCAAGCCCCATTGTATCGCATAATGTTAAAAATCGGATAACGTTAAGACTCGTGGAACCAAGTTTTAGCGTTATCCGGGGTATTACTGTAAGTGTTCCTATTACAGAAGTCTATTTCAGAGTAGTTGAAGAGATCTGCAAAATTATTAAATGCCCCATCCCATGTTTCCTAGCTGTGTTTATTCATGTATTTATAAGATGGGCTGGTTGTGTTTCAGTGTGCAAATTATTATTTTTCCATAAATGCCTTTCTTTTTTCCAGATGAAGTATTGTCATCCCAAGAGAAATCTCCAGTTGCCAAGGACATTATTGTTAATGTGGACTATAGCAAGAAGACTGAGACAGTAACATCCAAGCCAGTGAGTGAAAAAGTTACTATTCACAAAGGTAATTGTTTGCTTAATGCAATTTTTGTACAATCCAAATTACACAGTTTCAAAGTTGGATTTACATTCCAGAGAAATGAGTATTTCATTGCTTTAATTTCTCTTTCATCTTGTGTCATAATTTATATCTGTGGAAACTTTAAAAACACCACACTTTGGTTCACATAAGAGTCCTGGTGGCACAGTGGTTAAATGGCTGTATTGCAGACAAAACTGAAGGGCACAAGGTTGACTCAGCCTTCCATTCTTCGGTAGTTAGTAAAATGAGTAGCCAGCATGTTTGAGGAAAAATGCTAAATTACCATGTGAACCGCCCAGAGAGCGCACTAAGCACCACGGGATGGTATATAAGTGTAATTGCTATTGCACTTTATGTTGATGTAAGAGTTGAAACATGGCATATTTCAACAACACAAGTGTTGTCTTCCTTTTTTCTCCCCAGCAAGAAAAGTTTAAAATGCTGCCTTTTTGACTATTGATTATATATTCTAATAAATTGATGGCTATTGTGGGGTATGTGTGACAGGGTCAGTAAACGCGTGTGTGTGTGTGTGTGTGTGTATGAGTGAGTGGGTGAGTGAGAGAAGAGAATCATGAAACTTGAAGGAGGGCCAAAGCTCCTCACTTCTAGAAAAGAGGCCCCTTCTGATCACCTCCTTTCCACTTGCTATGCTGCCTGTGATGGCCACCCTTGTTTCTATCTGGTATTGATTCAGCAATCTGTCCTCATTGATACATATTGTAAGCCCAGATGTCCCACTGTAGTATTGTAGCTGTTACTTCTTACTACAACCCAAGGAAAGAGTGGTAAAGGGCAGTTTTCTCTCTCTGCCTCTTAATCATGAAGTTTTTACACAGCTGAACCTGTAGTTAAATTTTTTTTTTTAGGGTGATCTAGGTAGTAAGCAAGAAGTGGTTGTGGCAGTTGGGCAGGTTTACCATATTTTCCAGACCATAAGATGCACCTGATCATAAGACACACCCAGTTTTTAGAGCAGGAAAACAAGAAAAAAAATCTTAACCAAATAGTATATGTATTTGCATCACCAACCAGTGGTGGCGCTGCAGGAGAAATGGCCGGGCAGGCCAATTTACACTGAGGCAGGAAGCGATAATCTAGTCTAGCCTCTTGTTCTCCCTGCAACCAGGAAGCATGGCTTCCCCCTCTTTTTTGACGACATGGAGCAGGAACAAGAAAGGTAAATGAAACCCTTTTTTATGCACAGGTTTGGTTTCCCACTTAAATGCATTGGGAACATACAAACAAAAAAGCTTTAGAATACAGTGCATTTAAATAGGAAATTTCAATTTGTGTCCTCTTGTGACCACCTGTGGTAATGGCCCACCAAACATATGTTTTTCTTTCCCCTCTCCTGAAACCAAATTGCACCAGAACAGCTGTGGCGGTGGTGGTAGAGGTCTTTGGCCAGCCGCAGCTGTTCTAAAATATCCTTTTACAACAGCCTTGCTAGACAGCATTTGGGCTGTAAGACGTACCCTCATTTCACACACACACACACACACTTTTTTTGGGGGGGGGTGCGTCTTATGGTCCAAAATATACGGTAACATGAAGGAAAGAAGATTGAGATCTGCTACATCCTGAAATGACTGAAATACTGTTATCTGAAAGATGGAACAAGGTCATATTCTGCTGCTCCAGTGGGTAGTACTATTACTGAATGCAAATTGTACAAAGTGTAATGGTAGCGAAATAGTAGGAGGAATTTGGTTAGGCCATTCCACCATTGGAACACCTTTTCACTGTTTTTGAAGGTAGTTGATTTACCTTCATCGGAGGTTTTTCAACAGAGATGGAATGGCTGTCAGCTAGGTTGGTGCATTGCAGATGGTTGCACAGACCGTTGCAGTCTCTTCCATCACTACAGTGCTGTAATTCTGTGTGCATTGATTATCCATTCAATTACCCGGAAGAATGTGTTGTGTTCATTTTTCACAAATGCTTGCAGGCCTATCCCACTTTAAGTACTCACCTAGCAATACAGCTAGTTCTCAGTTAAAGCTGGGTGATTGATATTTGGCTGATAATGTACAAATGTGAGTTGTGATGAATTTTCTTGGATCCTTTTTGAGAGTGAAAAGAGGATTTTCAGGGAGGAAGGGAGATTTAGTTCACAATTACTTTGGTTGCTGAAAATATACTAGTTACAATACTATAATTCATGTGTCTCTTCATTCATCTGCATGTTTGTAAATACAATTTGTATTAACACAGTAAACAGTTTATAGTAATTCATGTTTATTTTTTCATAATACTACTTATGTTATACTTCAAAAGTAAACATAATTCACTTTTTCATTAATGCTACAAGTAACATTTTGCTTTGTTTTGTTTTCTGCTTTTAAACTTTCTCCAGAAGAGGATGATGATGGCAAGACTCCAACACAGCCACTTTTGAAAAAAGGCAGGCCATTTTTCCATCTTTTGATTTTTAATCCATCTTTGCCATATTGTAAAGGTCACTTTATAATTTCTTACTTTTCATCTCATAGATTATAAAACCAGCTTATTTATTACCTGTAGAAAATGTTACCATATCCTCATTGAGTTTATGAGAACTTGGATAGGTTTCCGAGGTGTGAAACATTAGTGGTTTGTAGAAAGAACATTAGTTACCTCATAATAGCTGGAAAGAAACATGGATAGTATTGCAGTAGATCAGGCATTTTCAACCTACAGCCTGCGGGCCACACCCAGCCCCTGAAGCCATTTCATCAGGCCCGCAACGCCCTTGCCAAACCCGGAAGTGGAAAAACCTACGCACCACGCATCATGTGTAGAACATTGCTAAATGCATTCTGCGCATGCATGGCATGCGTTTTACTTCCACTTCCGGATGGACGAAACCACGTGACAGGCCCGATCAGCTGCCAAGGAGGCGTGGTCAGGCCTGCATCCGAAAGAGTTGAGAAAGCCTGCAGTAGATGATGATGATGATAATGATAATAATAATAAATTTTAATTTATATCCCGCCTTTCTCGGCCAAGGCCAACTCAAGGCGGCAAACAACATAATTAATACAATAATCCCAAAATACAATATAGCAATACAAAAAATAAATTGGTACAATAATAAACAGTACAAATCGCATAATAAAAAATGGTGTCACATTGTTCCAGAGAATGAATATGCTGTGTTTTGTCTATCTGAGAGATGGGGCATTTCTAGAGAAAGGATGCTGATTGTGGTATGATTATTCACCCTTCCTTACCTAAAACAGCATCTTGCTGTACTACAATAACAAGAGAGCTTCAAAGGGACTTTTCAGTGGGGTATTGAGAGACCATGGATGGTTGCTTGTGGTTAGAGTGCGATGGGAGGGAATGAGTAAGGAGCATAGAACGTTGGTAGGTGTTGTTCTGATTGACTGAGCAGAATTAGGAAAAGAAAGGGATTGTTTGTTTGCTTGTTTTTGAGTGGTCTGAAGGGTTGAGAGATCAAGGAGAGAGCTTCATCAAAAGAGTTTTGACTTTTAAAAGGTATTATGTCATATTTTGGTCACCAGCAACCCTCACAAGCCAGCAAAGAAAGTGAGAATTTGCATTTATTTTTTATTTTTCTCATTTATTCCTCAACTCAGAGGTGTGTGTGTGTGTGTGTGTTCAAGGTGATGGAGTCACATGAAAGCTACAATCAGATTTCAACATGCCTAAAAGTAGATGTCCTCTACTTTTCATAGAAATCCTTGCCTTAGTGCAGTGTTTCCCAACCTTTGGTTTTTGGACTTTGATTCCCAGAAGCCTAAGTCAATTGTCCAAAGTACTGAATAGCCAATGTACTGACTTAGGCTTCTGGGAATTGAAGTCCTCCTGTGGGGTGTGGGCCCCACATTGGGAACCACTACCTTAGTGATAACATAAAAGAGGCTCTAATAGGCAAATTACTCTTTCTCTCTGCCATGGTTTCTTTTACTGCATTTTCTGTCTGACATTCAGTGGCTGAAAACCTGTTGCTTAGCATTGTAACTAGTACTACGGTAGCCTCACTGAATTTATGGGAATTGAGAAGGAGTTGACTCACTAAATTCCCATTCATTTAGTGGGCCTAATGTAGTGCTATTTACTATGTGGAGCAGCAGTTTTTTGCTAGTGTTTAACAGAACAAGAATAAGGTAGTCAAACAGGAATGCCTAGTCCACTGTATCTCAACCTTTGGGTTTTGGACTTCAATTCCCAGAAGCCTAAGTCAATTCCCCAAAGCACTGATCAGCCAATGGACTAATTTAGGCCTCTGGGAATTGAAGTCCAAAAACCAAAGGTTGAGAAACCTAGTCAAATGTTTTGCCCCTTCTGTTTCCAAAATGTCTTTTTTTTCCAAACCTTAAATTTACAGATCCTAAAGGCCTGTCTGTTCCCCTAAACTTGGCTGATCAAAGGCTGCTTGATGCAAGTTCTCAGTTTCAGAAGAAACAGGGGAGAAAAAATATAGATGTATGGTGGCTTTTTGACGATGGAGGTAAGTTTATAAAAATTAAAATACTACAAAGTTAATATACCCTGTTATGTTTCAAACACTGAGCCTTAGCAGAGTGAGAACTGATTTTTCCCCTCCATATAGGCTTGACGCTCCTGATCCCTTACCTTCTGACAACCAAGAAGAAATGGAAAGACTGTAAAATAAGGGTTTTCATTGGTGGGAAAATAAACAGAATAGATCATGACAGAAGAGCGTAAGTTTTCCCCCATCAACGTTTATAACAATATATCTAATAAATTGATATTAAAAATGAATTTATCATTGTACTTATGAAGAAATTTAAATGTATAAATTATGCCCCTTACAATATCACTTGATATTATGAATATATACAATATACCTTCATATAATCCAAAACACACCAAATTCATCTGATTTTGGAAGCTAAGCAGAGGTAGGTCTAACCAGTACTTAGATCAAATACTGCCAGGTAATATAGAGAATCTGGGGGTAGGGCTACAACCTAGAGAGTTTCTGCCAGGCAGAGTTGACAATTCTGGGCCAGGGAATGACCAGAGGTAGCAGATTAATACACTAAAATATTTTAAAAATGTGATAAACTTTAATCTACTATGTCAGGGGTGCCCAAACCTTTCGGGCCACATGCCGATCACGTGATTGAGCTGCTGGCCATGTGGTTCCTCCCACCGGAAGTGGAAGTAAAACATGCATGCATAGAATGTTGCCGTAAATGACCTGCGGCTGTCATAAATGTGTTTACAACAGCTATGGGTAATTTATGGCAGCATTCTGCACAGGCGTGATGTTTTACTTCTGCTTCTGGGGGTGGCATGGGCTGGATTAATTGGCGCCATGGGCCATAGTTTGGGCTCCCTGTACTATGTGATAGTTTATAGAAATCAAAATGCTAATTTACCAGTACAAATAGCTTGAGTTGATTTATATTGCATTGATTTAATTTACGCAAATGTCTGTAATTTATATTTAGCCATGAATATGATGAACATATTTTGTGTGGATGCCATGGGGGCTGACTTTTACTAATACCCTTCACTTCCAGAGCATCTTCTACATAAGATTGTTGCCTCTGAACAGTACGTAATATGGCACAAAAGGGTTCTGTAGATAGGCATATATGTGCTTTGGGAAAATCTGATTCTTCTCTGTGGTCTCTATGAAACACATAGGTTTCACGCATGCGTGGTGAATTTTTGCAATGTTCCAGAACGGGGGGGGGGGGGCTTAGCAATAGCAAAATTCCACCCTACTGCACATTTATGTACACCTAATGGCTTCTCCCCTCAGTTAATGGAAAGCTGGAGTGATCAAATACTATACCTGCCTGAATGAGGGGAGAGATAAATTCAGTGTGCATGTGTGAAAACCATGTGTATGGATTCACAGATAACCACTTGAAGAACCTTAGTTACAAGTCAGCTGTTCTTTCCCTACTGTATGTCAGTACTGTAGAGAATTCTAAATATTTTCCACTATACAAAAGTCACCACTGAATACAATCAGGCTTACTTCTTTATTTCTTTTCTCATGACCAGAATTTGTGCATAATGATAGAAATCTCTTTGAAATGCAAAGTTTAGTCTGTGGTTGAAGTTAACTCTGGCTGTTGTTTTTAACTGCTTCTAGGATGGCTACGTTGCTCAGCAAATTTCGGATAGATTTCTCTGATATCATGGTCCTTGGTGATATCAATGTAAAGCCAAAGAAAGAAAAGTAAGTGTGTGCCTGTATTGGTTTTTACAAAATACAATTGACACTTCAAATTAGCAGCTTCCATTAGAAGATTTTTCAGAAATAAAATAATATTATTTATAATTGAAAAGACAACATTTAAAATCTATATATAAAATTATGCTTAGAATATAGTAATACAGTGGAACCTCATACAACAGTCACCCTGGATAACAACAAAATCGCATAACAATTAGGTTTTGGGGAAATGGCATCCCACATAACAATTTTTCCTTTGGAAAAAAAAGTACAACAATTTTTCAATGGGAAAAACCACTTAGCAAAAAATCATTTTCCGATGCATCCCATAGGGAAAATCGCTATACGATGCATGTATCGTATAGCAATTGTTTCATACAACAACGAGCCCAATGGAACAGATTAAAATCGTTGTATGAGGTACCACTATATATGACTATTTAGGCTTGCAATCAAATGACAAAAACAGGATTTTACACATTATGAGAAGAATATATTATAAGGTGTTAAAGTTTCAAATACACATGGAATTTTTGCCTGCTATTTACTTGAATTGCTGCCAAAGTATCATAAATCAGACTCCTCTCCCCAACAAATTATATGGCCTAAATAACAGTAAAATATTATGGACAAATAAAGTGTTTATTTTTTAAATTCATTATTGTCTAAGAAATTACTGCAAAATTTAATAGCTGAAATCCTCTTGCCATAGTGTATGCTACCAGCAGCAGCAGTTGGGGCTTATTTTTGGAAATTAACTTTTCCAACTTCTGTTCTAAAGCTAACAAAACTAACTCTTCTGTGTCATTGTGTGTATTGTAAATTAATTTTATCTTCATTACTGAGCAAGCTCTAATTGTGCATTTTTTAAAACGCAGCAGTCCCTTTGCCACCCTAGAAAACTCAAATAGTTTCAGAGGTACCCAAAGTGATATTGGGTAGGGAACGACAATCTAGTGGAGGAGTAGGGATAACTCAGCATAAAATAGCTGTGAGAATCAGAGTACAGTAATACCTCGGATAACGAATGCATTGGATAACGCTAAAATCAAATAACGATGCAAACTTCTTTAAAAGTTTTACATTGTATAACATTATTTTAGCGTTATCCGATGCATCGTGTTTGTGACTGCTTCCCTTCCTGGAGGGCCAGTGGGTGAGTGCAGAGACGTCCTCCGGGAAGGGAAGCGGCCACGTGCCTGGCCCGTTTCCTTGCAGAAGGGGCCGCAGGTGGGTCTGCACTCACCCGCAGCCCTTTCTGCAAGGGAACGGGCACCACTGGAGATCCAAGCCGCAAAACAGGTAGGGCTGGTCTCCACCTGGGAACTGCCTTCCCAGGCGGAGACCAGCCTTGTGGGCTTTGTGGCTTGGATCCCCAGTGGTGCCCTCGAGTGGGCTTGTCCGTTTTGGGATCAGGGTGGCTGGGGGGTGCATCACCCCCAGCCGCCCGGATCCCAAAGCAGGCAGCCCTTGCTCCATTGGGGAAGCCCTTTGTGGGCTATCCAAACAGCAAGGGAAAGCCCTTTCTCAACTGGGGAGAGGAAGGGTCCCCATCATTAGCCCAGAAAGGGCTTTCCCTTCCTCCACCCACCCTTTTCCACTCACATCCACCCTGATCCGAAAACGGAGAGCCCGGGTAGGCTGCCCGCTTTGGGATCTGGGTGGCTGGCGGTGTGTGTGCTTTTTTTAAAACCGGTTTTTTTATAAAAAAAACCCGTTATCCAATGCACGCATCGGATAACGCTAAAAATCGGATAACGCTAAGACTTGTCATACCAAGTTTTAGTGTTATCCGAGGTATTACTGTAATTCATTTTGTGGTCTTCACCAACCCCATAAATTAATAATGTCATATTTTGATCATATGTCTTTAAGTACAAATTTCAGTATGCAATCAGAAAACTGAGGCACTTCAATTATACTGTCGATTTGTAGCATTGCAGCTTTTGAAGAAATGATAGAGCCATTCCGACTTCATGAAGATGATAAAGAACAAGATGTTGCAGATAAAATGAAAGAAGACGAACCTTGGAGAATCACAGATAATGAATTCGAGCTATATAGAACCAAGGTATCTGATATTTCTTTTGGAGATGGGTGTTGTCGGTTTTGAGTCTGAGATCTGTAAATCAACTGCTTGATTTTTAAAACGTTTACATATTCTGTTTTACATCCATGATGTTCTCGTTTTAATTACAGAGCTACCGCCAGATTAGATTAAATGAATTGCTGAAAGAACATTCAAGCACGGCTAGTCTAATTGTTATGTAAGTATTGCTTTCTGTGGGTCTTTGCATCATTTACAGTAAATATAGGAAATGCCAAAACACTCTTCTGAAAATGATATCAGTATTTCTGGCACAACCAAAAATGTGCTCTTCTCAATTATGATCGAAAACTCCAGTAATCTTAACTAAATATCAGTCATTATTTTAGTCTTGGTGCCATTTTAGTCAGTTTCATATTAACAAATGAGGCTCATGTATTATACTCATTTTTTTTCTAGACAACTTATTTTTGTTATTTTGTTATTGATTTTAAATTATAGAAAGCTAACAATTGGCGAATACATCATAAGGGGAAAAATAAGGACTAGCAGAATCTCACATCGAGCTACTTAATTTTAGCTCCAAATTCAAAATGGCGAATGTACCTCCATTAGAATGGCCAAAAGCATTTAGCAGATGAAGAAATACAATCATGGGAGTTCTTTCTTCATTCTCAGATTGGGAATGAACTGACTTTTCAGCAGTTTCTTTTTCTGCTAATACAAAGAAATGTATCTCCCAGCATACAGCTGGAAGTTGGATATTTGTCGTCCAAGGGACTCTGATTAGTCAGAGGTTTGGGCATGGGACAAACAAATTCTCTTTTCCTTTTTGCACCTGATTGTCAGAATGTGGAGTGTAAAATGTGACTCCCAGTAGCAGCAAGCAGAAAGGAAACTGAATACAAGAGCCAGTGACCTCTTAGATAAGGTGGGTTAAGGATGGAGTAGTTACAGTGAAACCTGTGAATAGGTTTTAAAAACAGAACAAGCAGGATCTGTAGTATGTTGCATCTTAAACTCATTTGGGGAACCTTTTGAAAGGACACCATAACTTCAGCCAAGTGCCTTAGCTTATTTTGTGCATGTTTTGGTAACCTGTTGTTCATAAAGTAAGATTTGGTTGTAGTCCATCCAGTGATTACTGTGTTAAAAATCACTCATGTGTGTATCTATATATTATTAACATAAGACAGCTTGAGATGGTAATATTTTGTGCTATTCAGACTTTGTGAATACAAGTTAGATAAATGAGGAAGGCGAAATACATCATGCTGCCTCTCCATGCATGTCTATTTAGACTTTATTTCATAATGGCTGAGTAGGGCAACTCTTTGCAGTACTTCTAAAAGTATAAACGAATACAGTATATTTATAAATGAATAGTGTAATACCTGAGATGAAGGGTAAACAAGTTCTGAAGAACAGGAGAATATACAGCACTTGGCTTTCAGTAATTTGTGCCCAGTCTGGTCCTGTGAAGGAGGTGGCAATTGAGGACATCATCAGAGCTATTGAACCTGGCCTTCACCTCCTAGGAAGGCCAGGCCTCGCCCCTTCTAAAACCTGAATAAAATATTAAATAAACTGTATTGTCACGTGTCTGACAAATTTAAAACATGACATGCCATTGTTTATATTAACAATATTTACCCCACCTTCCCAAACTAAGAGGGAACCACCCAATCGGAAGTGGCCTGTGTCTGTGCTCAGTAACATGACTGACAGCCTAATTTTGAATATAAATCCCTATTGCATTCTGTGGATCGTATTTCTAAATAACTCTTTTCAATGATAAGCCAAACCATTAGGTAAGATGAAATTTTTAAAAAAAAATTTAAAAAATTTGTAAAAAAATACTTTGCCCTAGAACTGTGATGGCAAACCTTGGCACTCCAGATGTTCTTGGACTTCAATTCCCAGAAGCCCAAGCCCCTGTGAATCCACACGAATGGGCTTGCTGCGATTCATCCACCCCCCGTCGCTCCTGGAAGTGAAAGTAAAACATGCCCATACAGGCGCGTTTTACTTCCGCTTCCAGGAGCGACGGGGGCAGCGTGGGCTGGATGAATCGCAGCAAACCCATTTGTGTGGATTCACAGGGGCCCTAGAATATCACTGATGTTACTAAAACACTGTAAGAATTGAAGGACAAAGTTTTGCATGGCAAATCCAGTTAAGAGCCATTGCGGAAGTGGATAGAGTGTCAGATTGGGACTCAGGAGAACTGGGTTCAAATCCTGACTTGGGCGTGCCAACTGATTTGTGGGGTATGAAGCATTGCAGTGGGAAACCACTGCCTGAACATCTCAAGTGCTTCAAAAACCAGAGTTAAAATATTAATGTGAGCTGTCTGTGTCTGTAATAAAAGTCGTTTCAAATTAGCTTACAAGTTCTGACTTGCCTTCTTTTTCCATCTCCTTGGTTGTAGGAGTTTGCCGGTTGCACGGAAAAGTACAATATCGAGTGCACTGTACATGGCGTGGATAGAATCCCTTTCCAAGGACTTGCCACCCATTCTTCTTGTCCGTGGGAATCATCAGAGTGTTCTTACCTTCTATTCCTAAGCACTGCTGTGCACCCTGCAGCAATGAAGAAATGATACTTCAGTGCCTAGAGGGGAAAGACTGAAATGTTTGATTAAAATAATATCACACGTGGGCAAAAAGTGACTACTTTTCACTATTCCACTGAGTTGAAAGCACACAAGGAACGTCACTATACTCCAGAAGTTGTGAAAGCTTCAGTTTTCTTCTAATTCTTCTGTAATTTAACCTTGCTTAATGGGGAAGGATTCTTTGGTAGACTGAAGAATGAATAAACAAGGTTTTTCCTTTGCTACTTGTGCAGCAGCAATAAAAGTGTTTATTTTTGATCAATGAAAGGATTATAGATTTATAAAAGCCTTTTAGCCTTGAGGTGCCTTCTGAAAGTTAACCAAATTTCATCCGTATACCCCATTTTGTAAATTTATACCGAATGTCGTCTGCCGTTGGCTAAAGCTTTAGATCAACCTACCTTTTAGTTTCTAAACTCTTCCATCTTACCGTTAAATATGCTGCGTTCTGGTCTTCCATCGAGGACTTATTTTTCACTGTTGTACGTTTCCTGTTCAGAATAGGATAGGAGTGTTTCATTTTTTTAAAGCTATTGGATCTGAAACAGGTAAATAGGGCAGGCTGGCTGTAACAAAAACCTGAAT
The DNA here is from genome assembly GCA_035047305.1 of Bradypodion pumilum. Lineage (NCBI taxonomy): Eukaryota > Metazoa > Chordata > Lepidosauria > Squamata > Chamaeleonidae > Bradypodion > Bradypodion pumilum. Next base: position 91,621,617 of record JAWDJD010000002.1, read on the forward strand.
CGATGATACATCTAGAACTTTGTAACGTTCAATTTGTACTGCTGAATAAAGCTAAACTGTACTTGCAGAGAGACTAATGTTCTCCTATTCCATCCTACCTTCCCTCCTTGCTCCCAGTTGGGCTACGTTGGCTGAAGGTTGGTGGTACAGACTTCAATCTGCTGTTCCATGTGGAACTGCGGTTTTGTTCCAGGATGCTGTAAATGTTGGTTAAATACACTACTGTTCAAAGGATCATCTAAGTAGAGTTAACAATTAATTCACGAGGTTCAATGGGCCATGTCTTATTACAGGTGTCTGAAGGCAGTTGATTAACTTGTCAGAATCTTTTGTTTAGCCTTGTTGAATACTCAGGTTTGAACCTTGCAGCTTAATTTGTATGAAACTCCTTGCGTATTCAAGAACTGCCAGTTTGTGTTCCCTCTCGTGTGCGTGTGTTTTGACTGGTTTTTTTTAAAACTATAAACTGCTTACTGAAAAATCATTTGGATGATAATAGTGCTTATGTCTATTATTTGCAAGAATTACCTAAATATTTTCTACTGGTACAAGATTAAATATCAATACAGGTACACTAAATGAAGTCAAAAGTAAATGAACAAGTAGTTTCTTTTGGAAGTCCCAGTTTCAAAGAGAAGGCAATTCTTGCAATATAGCAATTTGCACGCCAGTAAGTTACAACTCTTGTGGTCTTATCAGTGTTGATTGTGTTCTCCCTTTTTCAGAAGTGCAATACAAGTTGGCTGCCAGATAGAGTAAAAAACAATGCCAGTATCTATTTTTCAAAGAAGATTGGAAGCTATGATAAAAACAATTTACTTTGTGAAAAACATTCCCAGTATGTAACTAATGACATTGGTTATTGCACACTTGCAGTGCTTATTGGTGTGATGGTAGGAGGCATACCATTTCTGTTTGTTTTTTCTGTTCAGACAAATAATAGGGCATGAGCGTGATGCTGCTATTCTGAAAATAGTGCACAGGTACAGTTACTCAGAGTTTTGCCCACTTAGGACAACTATTGCTTGTAGTCTGTTAAAGGATCCAAATGAGAAATAACTGTGTGCGTGCATGTGTGGTTTGTATCAGAATACCAAATTTATCTAAATTTGCATATGTTGATGGGGGTGAAATGTAGTCTGTGAGTTAATAAAGGTTGCTCCTCACTGGAGAATTCTCAGTACTTTGCACACACACACTATTACCACCAGGTCAACAACTGTAAAACTTAATTTCTAACACTCCAATAAGCTTAAACTGTAACTTGTTACCAAAAAACAAGTTTGTGATATAGCCATTCCAGTTTCTTTTTAGTGCAAGTTGAACTTTTTTCTTTTTGGCGCCATGTTTTCTTAAGTTCCAATCAATAATGACTTGAAATAATTGTTTTTTCATTGATACTCAGCAGTACCATTTCTGTAGATGAAACTTTTATTTTATGAAATTCAGAAGTGAAGCTAGCAGAATGAATCAATTTATTGCTTCATTATGTTTATGTTAGGCTTTCCTTTTTACATAATTCTTTTTACATGCTTTTCTGTTTATTTAAAAATGAACTATGGTCTTAATTAAAGGCTCAAGCTTTGGTTGGTACTATCCACAGTCTGAAAATGTCATGTCATATTTTGATAATATTGTACTGTAATTGTCACACACAATGGCTTTTCTAATGTTTTAACAACAATTGAGTATTGCAGTTTCTACTCTGTACTGGGGAGGGATCGCTGCAATAAATGGGAGTGAATTAAACATGCTTGCCTGAATCAGACTATTTTTATTGATAGCACTTTCCCCCTTCATCTCTATTTGTGTTGCCTGATATGCAAAGAATATCTATAGCATATATTAGATGTTGTGAGTTGTATATCTCAAAAACTAACTGAAATCCAGTAGTAGTTGCAATTAGAGTTAAACCCATTAAATCAGTCAAAGCTCACCAAATCCACGCTAATTCAGTGAGCCTAATTATTACTAGATTTTAGCCATTGTTTTAAAGTACTTCTGCAACCCATGGATAAAATACCCTGATTTTTACAAATTACAGCATCTAACCTCACTATAGAATGTGTTTTACCAAACAATTGCTTCTGTGTACACATGGATGTAGAGTTGCCCCCAATTTTGCTAATTACATGGTGTATGGAAAGCAGCATAAGCTAGAAACATTTTGTATGTTTGCATTGCAGACTAAAATTCCTTAAGGCTTGATAAGTTTTGGTTCTGATATGAACACAAACATTTCCATGCAGGGTAATTCTCAATCAGTCTAGCACAGGGGTGCCCAAACATTTCGAACTGCGGGTTAGTCACATTGTTGAGCGGGCCAGTCACGTGCTTCCTCGGCTGGAAGCGGAAGTAAAATGAGCATTTATGACAGCCATGGGTGCATTTACGGCAGTGTTTTGCGTGGGCACGTTTTGCTTCCGGGAGTGGCAAGGGGGGCACGGGCTGAATGGTGTGGCACTGTGGGCTTTAGTTTGGGTACCACTGGTCTAGCACAACTAACTTGTTATAGACCGAAATGAGAAGATCCCCTGACTTATTTTTCTTGGCCTCCTTTGTGAGGATTCTCTGAAAGTTTCGGCAAAGGGAGAGAAAGATCCCAACCAATTTACAAACTTAACCACATTTTAAAGCATTGTGGGGCTTACTATCTGTTTTTGAAATGCTATTGGATGGCCCTATGGCCATGATGGCGAACCTTGGCACTCCAGATGTTCTTGGACTTCAATTCCCAGAAGGCCAAGCCCCCGTGAATCACACAAATGGGTTTACTGCAATTAATCCGGCCCACGCCGCCCTCATTGCTCCCGGAAGCAGAAGTAAAACGTGCCCGTATGGAGGAAGGGTTAACTTGGAAGAGTCTTAACCGTACGGGCGCGTAAACCCATTCTTGTGGGTTCACGGGGGCTTGGGCTTCTGAGAATTGAAGTCCAAGAACATCTGGAGTGCCAAGGTTCGCCATCATGGCCCTATGGAGAATTGGAGGTATGGCAAAATGGAAGGTGACATTGCCTCATTGTGCTCTTGATCCACTCTGCAGAGGGCTGCCTGTAGAAATGAAGAAGCATCTTTTGCCTATGATTGTTGAATGATGAGAAGATGATTATTAGTTTGCTTGCTTAATGCTTCATAAAACAAAGTGTTACTCTGTGGCAGTATGTTTCACAAGGTGACAATTGAAGGGGGATGTCTGTAGGTGAGTATCTTGATAGGCATTTTCAGTGGATGGCAAAGGTCCTATGGCAGTGATGGTGAACCTTGGCACTCTAGGTGTTCTTGGACTTCAATTCCCAGAAGCCCAAGTCAGCACTCCTCTGCTGAACAGGGTTTCTGGGAATTGAAGTCCAAGAACATCTGGAGTGCCAAGGTTCAACATCACTGTCCTGTGGTTTCCATGCACGAAATCAAGCAGCTTCCCTCCACCCTCCAGACCCAGTTGTGCAAGAGGAGGCACCCTGTGTACTGAGCATTCCCCAGGTATGGGCCTCTCTCAGATCTTGTGCAGACATCCCTGATATTAGACAATGAAGGGGGTTACCCCTTGCTGCTGAAAGTGCCCAGATGGAGGCAAAAGTTTCCATGCCTTAGAAAGGGAAGATCTGAACAATTTCTTCCATTGCTTCAAAACTTCACAGACACCCTCACAGCATTTTGTGCTGAGGTGTCATTAGTTTTACTGTTTGGACGCTGCTGCATGAGAAACTGAAGGATGCAATATACTTTTTAAAAAGAAAGAAATTGGAAACAGTAAGCGACCAAGTTCCCCAGCTCATTCTTGCCTTCTACTTTGAGTTTTTGTTCCCCCTTTCCTAGTTAAGTTTCATACATTATTGAGTTTCTGTGCGAACAACAGGTTTCGTGCAGGAATTTGGCTCAAAGACACCAATCTAAAATAATTATCCTACCTCATTTACTTAAGGAAGGAGAACGTCTTCTCTGATGAGATTGAGATTCAGAGGTAGAAAGAGAAAAGAGCAGGTGATGGACTCCAACCATTTTGATTGTAATTAATCGGATTCCTGTTGCTACCTTTTAGCATTCCTTTTTTCTCCCACTTGAAAGCTTTCTTCATTAGCCTTCGCTTGCGATTGATTCCACAGGGTTGGATCTAATCATTTGCTGAGGCTCCAGGAGGGGGAACCTGTGTGCTTGTGTATTTCCACTGGTAGTTCAGACCATCAGCAGGAACTCGGAAACCTTCCATTTAGCACATTAGGGTGACCATTTATGTGACATGATCACAACCTCCAACCCAAGGACAAAAGTGCCTGAGAAGTGGATATACAGACGTTCACGGGGAAAAAAAAATTCCCTCCAGCTGCCACAGTATTTTGTTTTCCTCTTGGAAAACAGCGGCCGTAGATCACCCACTTTGGCACCAAACATCGCTGCTACCAATCACTTTGAAGGAGAATGCCATAGACATGAAGAGGCTAAGCGTCAAACTCAACTGTGCCCTCCACCATCTGCCTCGTACACCAAGGGACAAGGTAGGGAAGGGACAAGGAAGGATTGAGGCGGCGCCCAAGGATAAGGTAGGGAGGGGACAAGTATTGAGTGCCCGCAATGCCACCCACAGCTGCAGTGAGGGGGAGGGTCACATGATTTGATCGTGTGGGCTGTAGTTTGGGGATCCCTGACTTAGAGTTTCCACTGAGTTTTTGTTCTCTTTCACTCAATAAACTGAGTACTGGAGAAAGAAAACCTTCAGGTCTTTTTGAGTGCCAGAGGCAAGGTCACAGAAAGGGATGGGCTAGGTGGGGCATGAAGAAGGTAGATTGAAATATACTGGTAAATCTAGATGTTTTGGAGAAGATCAGCAAAGATTTCTGCCCACCCATCCAACAATAGTAAAACAAAAACACTTTTACCCTCTGAATTAGAATGCTGCAGAAGATGTGGCACGGGAAGCAGGGAGACAAATAGCAGATCCAAGATGAAAGGATTTGTCTTGATACTGATGGCAAATTATGCAGTTGAACACTCAGGTGCACTCTGTTCTCCCATTCTTAATTTATATCCATCCACCTGACAACAGTGTTCCATGCGCTCCGGTGTCTAGTCATGCCTGCCACATGACTATGGAAATGTCTGCAGAAGCAGACAGCACTGGCTCTTCGGCTTTGAAACAGAGATGAGCACTGAATCCTAGAGTCGGATACGACTCTTTCAAGCTTTCAAGCAAGGGAAACCTTTACCTGACTACCAGTTTATTATTCTAGTAATGTCGAAAGTAGAACCAGTAGGCTTGGAAACAGCTCATCTATGGGAGAGGTAATTCTCAGGTCAATGTCTGTACAGCCTGTTCCTGTCTTCTAAATGTTGGAGAGTTTTGCACCTCCTTCCCTTCCCTGTGCTTTCTCTCCCCGTTGACTAGATTAGGAAATATCTCTGAGCCAAACAACACTACTTAAAACACACAGTCTGGGGTGTGAAGTGCATACTGCACCAGCTGGTGTGTGGGTTAATAGTAAAGGAAGAAACCAGGCATAAATATACAGTCACATCAACTAACCTTGAGGTTCCTCAGACCCAGGTTTGCACATGGACTGCCCAGGAAGAATGTTTCTTCAGCAGAGTTCTTATACTTTGTGTTGCTCAGGACTTTCGAAGAAACAGGAGAACCATGGAGAGGAGTGGAGCTGTGGAGCTGTGGGCTTGAACTATAAAGTGCAGTGCTAGATAAGAGCAATGGTCTAGTTCCGTGTTGGCTGACCTTGGCACCCCAGATGTTCTTGGACTTCAATTCCCAGAAGCCCAAGCACCCTGTGAATCCACACAAATGGGTTTACTGCAATTCATCTGGCCCGCGCTGCCCTCGTCGCTCCCGGAAGCGGAAGCAAAACATGCACTTCTACTTCTGGGAGCGACGAGGGCAGCGTGGACCAGATGAATCGCAGTAAACCCATTTGTGTGGATTCACAGGGTCCTTGGGCTTCTGGGGATTGACATTCAAGAATATCTATTCACCATCATGGGTCTAGTTGAATCTAGTATTCAGTTCACACAGCTACCAGTATTTTCACTACAAGAGGCACCCAGGGAGTAGGTACAGTTTTTCTGTAATCTGCTCTTGGATTCTGTGATGAATTATTAAAGAGCTGTTTCACTGAGATAAAGACCTAACAAGCCTGTTAATGATGGACCGATAAATGGCAGGGAAAATTCAACTGGCATTGAGATTATATTGGGAAAGAAACCAGAGAAGGGTTTCTCTCAGGGCAGATTTGACATGGCTCTTGATCTTTCTCTCTCTCTCTCTCCTTATTCTGAGTCTTTGTTGACTGCCCACAAACTGGAGAGAAGAGGCAGTTTCGATTTTTAAAAAATATAGTTTTTTTCTCTTAGATAATCTGAAAGTTCCTAGTTAGTGTTTGTTGGGGGTTTTTTTAGTACAATGTTCCCCTGGAACTTTCAATGCCCTTGCCTTTTTAAAAAGAAATCTATTTTTCTCTTGAATCCAGCTTTGCTGCTATAAAAGAATCCCATTTTCACTTTGGATCTGAAAAGTACGGCTATGAGCTGACCAATCTGAAAGTTTTTTAATGAGGCTCATGAGGCTATGCTTTATTACAAGGGTAGGCAACCAGTGGTGGGCTCCAAAAAAAATTACTGCCACGCTGTGGGCGTGGTATGGTGGGAAAGCCCTGTGTTGGACCCGGATTAGGACTACTTTATTTCAAAACTTGGATGGGTGTGGCCAGACAGAATTTCTGCTACCGGTTCTGGCAAACTGGTGTGAACCTGCTGATGCCCACCACTGTAGGCAACCTATGGCCTGCAACGCCAAATTACACATTGTTGCAAGCTTTTGTAATTCAAAGAATACTTCATCAGGCAAAAAAAAAAAATCATCATGTCATGCTGTATAGGTAGAAATGCTTAGCTGTTCTGTGGGCTTCCTGTTTATAGAAAGATGTAATCTGATGCTTATGTCACAAAACACCTAAACATTTCTACCTGGCCTATACAGCATGGCATGACATTTTTTTTTACCTGATGAAGTAATCTTTGAATTACAAAAGCTTGCAATAATGTGTAATTTTTTGAGTGACCCCTATAAAAGGCATCACCTTCCTCCTGCATTTGTTTGATTTTACTCATGGGTCGCACACAGCTGATTTCTGTTTAGTGTTAATAGTTTTGAAATTATGTCTGGAAAGTTCTGGAAGAGAAAGCCCCCTTCCCCAGTCATTGTGGCTTGTATTCTCTCTGACACCACTGTTGCCATGGCTTTCAGTTCATCTCTGCATTACTTCCTTGGTTTAGTTGCAGGGCAGGCTCAAAAGGAGCTGGAAGTCACTCCGAGTTTTTGTTAAAACCAAAGTCTTATTTTCCTTTCTCCTTCCTAGAAGCTGTGAAGCTACAAAGTACCACGAGATAGAAGTAGTACTGTCCTCAAGAGAGATTTATCACTTCCCCTGTAAAACTTACTTAGTTTCTAAGTCGTTGAGTGCCATCTTGTGGTCAAATGGATAATGCTTTTTCTTCTTCAGGTGCCATTGCGGATACTGTATTGGCTATCATCAAGGCTCCTCGGAACAGTTCGTCCGAGGATATGCAACACTAGTCTCTCAGGTTCTTCAGCCATGAAGTCTGTCTACGTCCAAGGCCTCTATTTCCCAGGATCTTCCCTTTCAGAGTGAGTTGGAGGATTCTATACTTTGTTGTTCCTGATGTTTGGTGGAGCTATTTGGCATGTACTGCATCCACCTGAAGCTGAATTTTAGTTCAAATCCTAATTTATAGGTGCCAATAAACATCAAGGCAGCTGCACATACCTAGTACCAATTGCAACTAGAAAATAAAGTAAAACATCTAACTTCAAAGTGAAATAATTTATTTTCTAGCCCAATCATCATGTAGAGGATCTGTAGACAGCAGAAATGTCAGAATAATTAGCCATTATGGAAGAGTTTCCTTCCATATCCTCCATTCTACTAATTCTGCAGATCCAACCAGAAGAGCAATTTCTATTGCCCCTGCAGCAAAAATCCAATTACAGTCCATTACAATCAGAAAGCAATTAGCAAAAATGCCTAGAAGCATTTATCATGGAAAAGAAGTCATAGGGGAATCTTTACTTTCAAATTGGCTGCCCACCAGGTCGCTTCGTTTACAGAGAAAGATCAGGAAACTAGGACAGATAATGCTCCAAAGTTTAATTTGAACTATGTAGCTTGATAATATGTATATACCATTCTTTTACTAAGAAAGTAAGTTACATTTATGGTCATCCAGAAATGTTCAGGAGATAGTTGAGGCTAGTAATAAATTGTAGGAATTGGGGCCATAAAGCGGCCCTTGAGGTCCCGGAGGAGACTGGTCAAAGGAATGACACGAGGCAAGATGGAGCGAAGACCAGTGATTTATTGAGGGAAAATCATCAGTATATATTATGCAGAAGGCTGCGCATGGTAGAATGGTTATCTGACAGAAAATCACATCACCCATTTACCCGGGTTAATTGAGAACCTCTCTTGGGGAAGTTAATTAACTAAGACAAACACTGACCATTGTCTGAGGCTTAGGCTAGGGTAAATATGGCTTCTATTTGCACCAGAGATTAAGCTTAACTCAGAGTGAGTAATTGCCTATTACGTAACAGAGGTTAGAGATTTGCTCTCTCAGCAGAGCCGTTGTTCAGGTCAAGGAATTGGGTGAATCAAACCCTATAATTTATCCACCCCCCTTGATTTGGGTGCTCGCAGAGCCCACGGGCCAGGGAGCCTTTCTCACCGAAGTGGCCTCTGCCGGGCCGTTCCGTGCCCATCGGGCGTGGGAAATCCACAATAAATGAATTTGTGCTTTGTTCCTACAGGGAACTATTTCAAAGAAAAAAAGTATATCAGCCCAGAAGTGCTCTCTTATTTCCCTATCTGACTCGTCTTTTGCACTCTATATAGTTCGGTTTCACTTACCAGTGATAACTTTCGTTCTTCGAGTATATAGTTTGTGAATACACACTCATGGGGTTATGCGCCTGCGCAGAACGGCCGATCGGAGGCTTGAAAAGCTATTGGTCAAAAGTTTTGGCGGTAAGACCGCCCACCGTACCGCCCACCCTGAGGCGCCCGCGCGCCATTTTACCTCAGTTCCATACTTAAGCCAAGCACAGGATAAACCAACTGATCTCATCCGTGCAGCTCAAGAGGGGAGGCAGGGTGGGTAGTGTGTATTCACAAACTATATACTCGAAGAACGAAAGTTATCACTGGTAAGTGAAACCGAACTTTCTCCTTCGTATAGTTTGTGAATCCACACTCATGGGAGATTAGCAAGATCACACTTACTTGGTCGGTGGGCAGTCGGATGAGATGATCCCACGATGAGCTGAAGATCCTCTAGGTGGACCCGTCAGGGGCGTTGAGTCCGGAGCCCTCTGGTGAGGACGACACGGCCAAGCCTGGCGTCCGCAGTGGCTCTGGTGTCCACCCTGTAGTGCTGGACAAATGTGGAAGGTCTGGACCAGGTGGCAGCCTTACATATGTCCTCAAGCGGTGTGCCCTCCAGAAAGGCAGTGGATGTGGCAACCGCCCTGGTGGAATGCGCCCTGACATGCGGTGGAGGTGGCAGTGAGGCTGACTCGTAGGCCAGGTAGATGGTAGAGGTGATCCATTTGGAGAACCTTTGAGCAGAGATGGGTTCACCCTTGGACTTTCCCCCGTAAGCCACAAAGAGGCGCTGCGACTTCCTGAACTCTCTAGTCCTGCTGGTGTAAAACAATAAAGCTCGTTTCACATCCAGTGTGTGCCAAGTCCTTTCTTGGGCGTTAGTGGGGTTCTGGAAGAAGGTTGGCAAGGAGATAGTTTGTGCCATGTGAAACTTGGAGACCACCTTGGGCAGGAAGGTGATGTCCGCTTGGAGGACGACGCGGTCGTTGAAGAACTGGAGAAAGGGTGTGTCTGCTCGCAGGGCAACCAGTTCACCAGCTCGTCGTGCAGACGTGATAGCTACCAGGAATGCCGCCTTCCATGTGAGGAGACGAACATCGGCGGTAGCCATGGGCTCGAAGGGGGGCCTGGTGAGCGCGTTGAGAACGGCGGACAGTGACCATTGAGCCGTCGGTGTCCGGGCCGGCGGAAAAGCGTTCCTTAGCCCCTTGAGGAAGCGCTTTACCGTTTGGTCGCGGAAGGCCCCAGAAGCGGGCGAGCCAGCAGGAGAGTGCGCTACTACTGCTGCGAGATGCACTTGGATGGAGGTGATGCTAAGGCCAGACTCCGCCAGCTGGAGGAGGTAGGTTAAAATGTCCTGCAGTCCCACCTGCGGGGGGGGGGGGGGGGGGGCGTTTGCCGGGAGGCCAGGAAAGCACAAAAACGCCTGTATTTGGAAGCGTAGGACTTCCTTGTGGAAGGGCGCCGCGCTAATTCAAGGATCCTGGACAGTCTGGGGTTATCCTCCACGCGGTGAGGTGGAGGCTGGGCAGGTCCGAATGGTGCAGCTGGCCGTGCTCCATTTGGAGGAGCGTCGGTGACTCCGGCAGTGTGCGATACTGCGACGACATGCGCAACAGTAGCGGAAACCAGGGTTGGCGCGGCCATGCTGGCGCCACCAGAATTGCATTGGTTCTGTGTTGGTACATCCTGGTGAGTACTTTCTGGACCAGAGGAAACGGAGGAAAGGCATAGAGATAGTCCTGATCCCACCGTTTCATGAAGGCATCGCCTTCGGAGTTCAGTCCGATGCCTGCTCTGGAGCAGTACCTGTTGAGCTTCCTGTTGGACTCCGATGCAAAGAGGTCGATGCTCGGCGTCCCCCAGGCCTCGCAAAGCGACTGGAACACTCCGTCGTCCAGCTCCCATTCGTGGGTCGTCGAAGTGAGACGGCTCAGGTGGTCTGCCAGGACATTCAGTGTGCCCTGAATGTGCACTCCAATTGGGAAAATGTGCCTCTCCAGGCACCATTCCCACAACTGTACTGCCAGGTACAGGAGGGTGGTGGACCGTGTTCCTCCCTGCTTGTTGAGGTACGCCACCGCCGTGGTATTGTCCGAGGCCACTTGAACCGCCTTGCCGGTGAGCAGAGTCTCGAAGGAACGCAGGGCCTTCCAAATGGCCAGCAGCTCCAAGTAATTTATGTGGTGCACCGTTTCGTGCGGTGTCCAGGTGTCGTTGACCGTGAGAGTCCCGCAAGCAGCGCCCCAGCCGAGGTTGCTCGCGTCGGTCAGTATCTGCAACGAGGGTTGCGGGGGGTAGAAACTCTTCCCCGTGGCCACGTTGAGTGGTGTAGACCACCACAGCAGTTGGTCCCTCAGTTCTGGAGATGGGGTCAACCGTTTGGACTGGCTCTCCCGAAGTGCGTCAAACTCGTGAAGGAGCCACGATTGCAGGGACCTGAATTTCAACTTGGCATGGGGAATCACTGCCGTCGTTGAGGCCATCAGGCCTAGAAGTCTCTGAGCCTTCTTCGCCCGGATGCACGGTTTGGTGCGCAGTTCGCTCACCCCCTGCGCAATATCCTGTAAGCGTTTCTGGGGGGCGTAGGCTCTCGTAGCAAGTGAGTCGAGTACCGCTCCGATGTACTCGACGCGTTGGGAGGGGACCAACTTCGATTTGGTGAAGTTGATCCTGAGGCCGAGACTCTCCATGAGGTGGACCGTGTATTGTGTGTCCCGAACGGCCGACGATTTGGTGGGGGAGACGATCAACCAGTCGTCGATGTACGGGAAGACCCTGATGCTCCGTTGGCGGAGGAATGCGGCCACCGGAGCCATGCATTTGGTGAAGACCCGCGGTGCCGTGGCCAGACCGAACGGTAGGCATCGGTACTGGTACACGGAATTGTCGATGCGGAAGCGGAGAAACCGTCTGTGTTCCTCGAGGATGGAGACGTGGAAGTAGGCATCCTTGAGGTCTATGACTGTGAACCAGTCCCCTTTGTTGATGAGGGGGAGGACGGTCTGTAGGGTCACCATCCGGAACTTCCTGGTGTGGATGCATTTGTTCAGGCGGCGCAGGTCCAGGATAGGGCGAAGGCCTCCGTCCTTCTTCTGGACCACGAAGTACCTCGAGTAGAAGCCGTTGTCCCAGTCGGACGGTGTTACCCGCTCGATGGCTCCCTTGGAGAGAAGGGTTGATATTTCTTCCTCCAAATGGGGGGACGAGGTGGTGAGACGATGTCTTCCTACCCGAGGCACCCGCACGAACTCGATGGTGTAGCCAGAGGACAAGATCTTTAAGACCCACTGGTCGTCCGTGATGCCCGACCATACCTGGAGGAAGTTCCGGAGGGGGAGGTACGGGATGTGGAGCGAGAGAGACTCGGCCGTCGCAGCTTCAAACGCGGGGCTTGGGCCTCGCGCCCGAACGTTTGTCCTGTCCGTAGGGTCGGTAGCGGGGTTTGTGCTGCCGCCGCTGTTTGTAGGAGCTGGATCTAGGCTGCTCCGTCGGCCCCTGCTGCTGTGGGTTGCCCTGGAACCGCCGTGTGAAGGGCTGGAACCTCGGCCTGGCGGGCGGAGCCGGCGTGGTGAGCCCCAGGAACTTTGCCGTGGAATTGGTCTGGCGCATCTCATTCAGGACCTTGTCGGTGTCCTGACCGAAGAGGCCCTGCCCGTCGAAGGGAAACTCCTCGATGAGCTTCTTCATAGCGTCATCGAGGGAAGTGTCCCTGAGCCAAGCATGGCGACGGAGGTAGATTGCGGAGGCCATGTCCTTCGCCGCATAGTCGTTGATATGCCGGGCAGTGCGCATCAGCTGCTCGGCGACGAAGTCCCCCTCGGTGGCCAGCGCGTCAATGCGCTTTTGGGCGTCGGAGGGCAGTTTCGCTATCTCAACCTTCACCTGCTCCCAGAGGTGAGATTGATACAGGCCCATGGCGGCCGAGTAGTTGGCGGCACGGAAGAATAGGGAGCCGGTGGCGTAGAACTTACGCCCCACCGCGTCCAGTTTCTTTCCCTCCGGCGTCGACGGGACCGGGAACCCGCTGGTGGCCGTCCTGTGCTGGAAGGCCTTGACCACCAGGGAATTCGGCAGGGGGTGAGCCTGCAAGAACTCGACGTTCTCGTCCAGGACCCGGTACATGTTGTCGAGCCTGGACGAAACGGAGTGCGCCGCCAAAGGTTTCCTCCATGTCGCCCTCGCCGAAGTCATCATGGAGGGGAGCATGGTTATGTGGACCGGCCGCACAGCACGTCTGTCGAGCTTCGCGGTCATCTGATCCTCACCCTCCAACGGCGGTTGATCGACCTTAAGGTTGAGTGCGGTGCCCAGCCTTGTGAGCATGGTGGTCAGTGAGCGTTGGTCCTCACCACGCGGTGGGTCCACTGAGGCGATAGCCTGCTCCGGCGTGCGCTCGGCGTCGACGTCTCCCTCGTCCTCCTCCGACGACGAGCTGGACTCATCGGAGGACGAGGGAGGCAGCCTTTCATCCACGTCGGGACCGCGCCAGTACGGCCTGGGCGGGCCCGCGGGATGGGAGTCCACCGCATCAACGTCCGGACCACACCATCACGGGTTGGGTGGGCCGGCGGAGCGGGCACTCGACCCACGGGAGGTCGGTGGGGCCACGGCAGGGCCGGGATGCCCGGGGCTTGCGGTGGTCGGGACCGGAGCCGCAGAGGCCGCAGGCATGGAGGCCTGGAACTTGGTCGCAAACGACGCCATGACCTGGAACATTTCTCGGACGAGGGCCATCTGAGATACGTCCGAGTCCGCTGATGGTGGAGCCCCGGTAGCCGGCGGGATGGTGGCCCACGAAACGGTGGGCGTCGAAACGGTGGCCGGTGTCGGTGTCGGCGAAACGGTCGTCGGAACGTTGACGACCGCGTCGTCTGTCGGCGTCCTGGGCCTTGGGGAGACGGAGGCCTGCCTCGGCGAGGGGTTTCTTCCCCGAGGAGGAGAGGGGAGCACCTGAAGTGGGCGAGCTGGAGCCCCAGCCCTGCGTCCTTTATCAGGTGAACCGGAAGACGACCGTCCTCCCCAGATGGAGGATCCCGGAGAAGGACATCGGGCAGTCGAGAACGGCGGCGAAGGACCGGGAGAGGCGGGTGTGCGCGGGGTGGGAGGAAGCGACCGTCTCTTCTCCGACCCACGCTTGCGCTTCTTCTCACCGTTCCTGTCCTTCTTTTTCTTCTTCCTCATCGGAAGCACGGAGGAAGAGGCCGGCGGCGGCTGGGCGGCAGCGGCGGATGTGGAAGCGGACGCGGCGGGAGCCAGAGCGAGCTCCATCAGATGAGCCTTGAGGCGATTGCTTCGGTTCTGCACCGCGAGGCGCGTAAACTTTTTGCAATGTGGGCAAGACTGGCTCTGATGCGACTCTCCCAAGCAAAAAAGGCACAGGCTGTGTCCGTCGGAAGCCGGGAACTTCTTAAGGCAAGCCGTGCACTGTTTAAACGCTGCAGCCATCAACCGCGGAAAAATTCTTCCAGTGGAAGTTTCTGGAGGCAAGTACCCCGAAGGGCGGACCAGCCGCCACCCCCTTGAGGGGGGAGACGGTGATCGATGCGAAAAAAATTGGCTACTGAATCCACTCGAGAGAAGAGACAGAGCCGGGGTGGCGATCCTGCCCGGAGGACAAGATCACCGAGAAAAATTGTTGAAATTTGCCAAAAGACTTTCCCTCAGAAGGGCGAAAAAATTGAGGAAGCTCTCAACGATCGTCCTGCTGCTACGGCGGAAAGAAGAGAACTGAGGTAAAATGGCGCGCGGGCGCCTCAGGGTGGGCGGTACAGTGGGCGGTCTTACCGCCAAAACTTTTGACCAATAGCTTTTCAAGCCTCCGATCGGCCGTTCTGCGCAGGCGCATAACCCCATGAGTGTGGATTCACAAACTATACGAAGGAGAAATTTGCTTAACTTCCCTTTAGTGGTTTTGCAGGCAAGCAATGTAAAATGTGGAGCCTGAAGTGGACTATGGTTTGGCTCATTAACATACCTGTCAAGTTTTGCATTTGGAAATAAGGGAAATTTCCTGGCAAATAAGAGATACTTGACAGCTATGCTTATCCTGTGCTGCCCTCCAATGGCGGCAATAGGGCATTGCAGTCTAATTAATAAGGGATGCTTGACAGCTCTGCTTATCCTGTGCTGCCCTCCAATGGCAGCAATAGGGCGTTGCAGTCTAATTAATAAGGGATGACGGCGGGAAAGAGGGTAAAATAATTGGTTTTCCCGGCCAATAAGGTATACTTGACAGCTATGCTCATTAATATGTGCTCATTGATCCCCTACAATTATGCTTGTTAAAATCCTGATGCATGCAGAGGTCTATGGGCTACACACCCTGGGTATTGCAAAATTACTCTAATTATCTTTTGCATCTAATTGATCAATTGTCAAACAAGTAGCTTCAAAATTAGGGGTATGCACCTTCTTTGGGCAAACCCAAATTCTAGTTTGAATTGTTTGCTTTCTGCTAGTCTTCCCAGGCTCATCACTTTGGCTTAGCCACTATTCTTCTGTGCCTTCAAGCAAATTCATTTCCTTCCTGTGATGGGGGATTTTTTTGATAGCAGTTGCCCTTGGAGATGTTGTTTCAGGCTGTTTTTCATCATATTGATTTTTTCCTGTCTAGAATTGGTAGTGGAAGGTTGTTTCGCTGGGCATTTCATCTCCCCTGATTAGATGGGGCAGGTGAATTTACTCTGTCCTATTCAGAAGTTGCCATTCCAGACTATTTTCCACAGTATTAATTTTCTGCATGAAACATGTATTGGAATTTTGTTAACTGGGAACGCTTTGTGGCTTACTCTATCAGTCTCATCTAGTTATACACATGTGTCATGAATTTGGCTGGATTATCCAATTTAGATGTTGCCATTGCGTACCAGTGTGCTGTTTTTCATTTGGCTTTGGGGCAATAAAGTGTTAACGAAAGTTAGGCTTGAGGTCTGAAATATTGTTCTGATGTTTGTCCATTATATTCCACTACTCTTTCCATCATTTTTTTATTTAAAAAAATCTTATTCTGGTTCACTCCATTCTAGCTTTTACCTAGTACCCAATGTCATAAAGAGCCAGGGGAAAGTGAAGAATTGGGGAAGAAAGGAGAGGAATGCATTATCTATGTGAAAGAATGGATTGTTAAATGCCATATCAAGGCACTATCTAAAAAAATGTTATTGCAGTATGTGCATGCACACATGTGTTTGCATGGCTGCATTTTAACACACATGCACCCACATCTTACACTATAATACAGTACTAATAATTGCCTGCTGTCAAGTCGATTTCTGACTTATGGCAACCCTTTTAAAAAGAATTTTCCACAGTATTCATGTCCTCCGTTGGTCTTACTTTAAAAAATATCAATAAAAACTTTGAATAAAAAGTTCTAAAACAAAATAACTAAAGTAAAAAAGATATTTGACACAAATGTTTCTTATTAAATCATTGATTGACTTCATAATAATGATCGCCAAATGTTGGACTATGGAAAGTCTTTGGAGCTAATGTTACAAAACAGTGACAAAAAACAAACAACAATCTATGGCCTGAACACAAAGGTGCCAATAATTTCTAACAAGCAAACTAGGGGTAACTGTCCCAAGGATTGCTTTGGGTTTGATGTACTGACTGTATGTGGCAGGAGGCTTTGCCATAAAGAGAGGGGGAAAGTCTAGGATCAGCTATATGAAATGATTAAAGACATCCACTTCCTGATCTGCCACACAACTTGCTTTCTGAAATACAGTAAATGGACTACAAGAGAGGCACTGGTTCTAGGTGAGTTCTCTCTTGAGTTTGGGCTTTTTGGATCCCAACTCCCTGTTGTAGGGGGTTTTTTTTGGGGGGGAGGAGAGTACCCTCCTTAGAAAGGGGACTGCAGTGGCTTAGTGGTTAAGATGCTGAACTTGATGACTGGAAGGTTGGCAGGTCAGGAGTTTGAGACCAGAGTACTACACAATGGAGTGAGCTACCATCTGCCCCAACTCCTGCCAATCTAACAGTTTGAAAGCAAGAAATTGCAAATAGATAAATAGGTTCCACTTTGGTAGGAAGGTAAACTGCGTTCCATACACTCTGGTGTCTAGTCATGCCTGCCACATGGTCACGGAAACATCTACAGCAGGGGTTCTCAACCTACAGCCCGGATGCAGATGCGGCCTGCGACACCATTTCATGTGCCCCCCACCACCACCGCCTCTGCCACACCAGGAAGTGCCCTGTGTGGCAGGCAGGGCAAAATGCCCATCTGGCCCCCGAAGCTGTGTGAGGCCCTCGGCTTGAAAAGGTTGAGAACCCTGATCTACAGACACAGGCAACACTGGCTCTTTGGCTATAAACAGAGATGAGCACTGAACCTTAGAGTCAAATACGACTGGCTTTCAAGCAAGGGTGACCTTTACCTTTACCTCCTTTAGAGCTAATAGGCAGCAAGACTATCACTCTGAGGGAAGCTCTTTCTGTTTTTTTTTAACAGTAAAAGGAAATGGAGGCAAGCAAAGGCCATGCAACCTCGGAGCTAAGCCCTCCAAGAGAGCAAAATGTAGGTGTCTGTTGGGATGCGTTTGGTGGTGGAAACTCTCACAATTTAGCCTGTGGGATTTTTGGAGAATTCTGGGAGTCAAACTCTAAAAATACAAGAAAGCACACAGACACACTCCAGTGTTGTTCAAGGACAGCCTTTTATCTTGGATGGACTGCCTCCTCCTGGCTAGGCAAGGAGCCCAAGCAGCAGTGTGTGGCTTCCACTAGAGGCAGTGATGGCGCACCTTGGCACTCCAGGTGTTCTAAGACTTCAATTGCCAGAAAGCCAAGTAAGCACTCTTGCTGATCTGGGAATCGAAGTTCAAGAATATCTGGAGTGCCAAGGTTCCCCATCACTCCAACTAGAAAGAAATGCAGTTTTTCCAGGGCAATATTCTGAACCAATACAGATTTTGTGAGAGTACATGGCAGCAAGGATATTTCTTGCACAATCTCTCTAGAGATGATAGGGAGTTAGAGAGCAACTCATTGCCTAACTCCAGCTGGTAATCCCAACTACAGTGGACTCAATGAATCAATTACTAGGCTAAACCTATTGATTACACCCATCAGCATAACAAAATTGGCATAAACTCAGTAGAAGACTGCCACAATAAGCAATTCAGTACACAACAGCAAATGTTTAGGTGATCTACTTGTGTCAATGCTGCAACAAGATTTATGTCAATTCCACAATACTGGTGTCAAAACGCAACAGTATGTTGCTTATGCTTACTACATTGAGTCACCTGAAGTAAGTTGAGAGAACTCCACCTGAGTTTAACAACTGATTTTAAGTGAACATAAACTCAATTAGGTCAGACAAGTTTCCATTATAAGGAAATAAATTTAACTACTTTCATTCTTTTTCTTCCTGTACTAGGTATTTTTCCCAAATGGCTGAACAAAATAGGACATCTACCAGAAAATAAGTTTTATTGCAGGAAAAGTGGTGCTGTATTAGTACAAAGACCTACAAAACAATACCGCTTTTTCTCAAAACCAAAATTGCAATTTACATTTTCCCCATAAAGACAATACAATATAGAAATCCAAACAGTGAGTGTAACTTGTTGCTAATCTTTGGTCAGCACTGGTAAATATCTGGGGGGACCCAGGACCGGGAGGTGCTTTGGGTTGGGTTCACATGTGAGGTTCTGTGATATTACTTTGCTACAGGTACCAGCTGTCAATAATAGCACCGTGGCAACATATACTTATTAAATCATACTGGCACAACATTTATTTTTTAAAAAATACTAAAGTAAACTAAATGCCAACTCATTGTACAAAAGTATTCCTTACAAAATAGGCTATGATAAAATGAGGCATATTGCATATAACTACAGTATTAATGAAACAATTCTTAATTGTTTTCCATGATGTATTTTTCCTTCTCTCTGTGCAGCATGAATAGTGCGCACACATGGCAGTCTTGAAATAGCTCAGTCCTACTGATTTCACTGTTACTCCGAGCCAGCACCAAGCCGAACAAGACTGGATGTTCCCTTCTAAAAATATAAAGTTTGTATTCAGCTGCCCACAGTAATGCAAGTATGTAGAGCACCTTTAGTTTGTGGAGAATGAGGTGTTTTGTGATATATTGAGGTTCTCTGAAAGAAGTACAGTACAGTTCGGACTGCAGTGTTAATGGAACCACAAGCAGCCCAGATATTTTGCTACAGTGGTTGTGCATCATCTTCCAATATTATAATCACCTTTGATATGAAATCTAGTCGTCCGTATGGCTGGGAGGCGAGCTTCAGTACTGAGGCTTAAAGCTCCTGAAATTCAGGTCCAGATCAGGTATGGTAAAGCATGGCTTAAATAGCCTGCTTGGGAAATAATTTTATGGGCTTCTGGCAATGTACTACAGGGCTCATTAGGCTATAGAATAGGCTATGTGATTGCTTAACAAACTGTTTTGCTATATGGACGACTGGCACAATAGTGAGAGGAAGCTTTTTTTGGGGAGGGGAGGGAATCTATTGGTTCCTCTTTCTTTTTAAGAAGGAACCTCTTACCTGTAATAATTCAAATTCATAAAATCTCAAAGAAAAACAAGTGTTTCCCTTGTTTTGTTAACATAGTTTGTTAATTTCTCCATATATTACTGCATTAATAATAAATAAAATCTCTTTTTTTTAATTTAGGAACTATAGCAAAATACCCAACATGCTAGACTGCTAACAGGAGAAAAGCAGCTCACATTTTGTGCCATTTAGTGCCATATGCTGACCTCTTGAGCACCTTTAAAATAATAAAAAAACCATATACGCTGAGGTTATATAGACGATACAGTAACCATGACTGGCATTGCTGTCAGAGTTCTGGCCTTGGTAAAGCCAAAGGCCTTTCTGCAGTTCTTGTATAAGATGGAACAAGGTCTCTATCCTTTGTAGTCTTGGGTCTTTTGAAGAGGCGATTGACTCCTTTACAGTTTTTGAAGAACAAAAGAATGATCAGGTATTATAAGTACACGAATGGAAATGAGTCATTCATGAAGTGGGTCTAAGTAGTGGAACTTCTAGTACAGTTCAATCCAAAGCCTCATTTTAAGAGCTTCTCCAAGCTCTCCTAGGAGGTAGTTGTCCTCGTTGCTTTTTTCCAGTTTCTTTAGCTCATTCTTTTTGTAGAGAGGAATGCTAACAATTTCCAGTGTGTAAGTGCCAGCCATTGCCCTTTTCTTTGCGATCTGAAGATAACTGAGCCCATTTTTCTGGTGTATCCGGAATATACTGTTGTGGTTACCGAAGGAGATGATGTAACGAACATGGTTTGTAAGGGGTTCTATTGCAGGGATGATGTCTAAGATGTGTTCCTTATTGCCAAGCCCAGACATATTGAACCTCATTTTCAATGGGAGATCAACGTCCAAACTTTCCAAACTGACCTGTTAAACCAAAAATAAAAGCTGAGATCATAAATGGCAGAGGGATTACCCCATAAACCTTTTCATATCACATTTATAGCCATTAGTTGTTCATTAATCTCACTTACTGTTATTTCTGTCTATCACCAACCACTTGCCGTTGTATCAAAAAAGTGGCATTCAGACTTCATTTCAAAAAGTGAGAAGAAGTAAATTGGTTTCCACCACTATCCCAGAAATCTTCATTTAACCCATTTACAACTAGGGATGCATTTTACATGCATAACCACAAATACTTCCACAGGGTCCTCAACTGTTGTTACATGGAGAATATGATTTTAAAAATAAAGATTTAAAGTCTGCAGGTCTTGAGAATGGTTGATCAGCATTTTCGAGCACATCAACAGTAGATTTTATGTAGCCCCATCCCACCATTTCTGGCAGTATATGTTCTCCACCATAGATAATACAGTGCAACTAAAATCAGTCAAGTCAACTATTTTGGTACCACAAAATGAATAAGTAAATAATGGAGTGTGGTAACCCATTGGTTAAGATGCTGAACCTGATGGTTCGAAGGTCGGCAGGTCAATTCCCGAGTACTGCAGGACGGAATGAGCTCCTGTCTCTGTCCCCGCTCCTGCCAACCTAACAGTTCAAAAGCAAGAAATTGCAAGAAGATAAATAGATACCACTTTGGTGGGAAGGTAAACAGCGTTCCGTACACTTCGGTGTCTAGTCATGCCTGCCATGTGTCCACAGAAACATCTGCAGATACTGACAACACTGGCTGTTTGGCTATAAACAGAGATGAGCACTGAACCCTAGAGTTGGATATGACTGGCTTTCAAGCAAGGGCGATCTTTACTTTTAGATCAGCCTGACAGAGTTTCTCCCAGGACCCATGCCTGGCTGAGCATGGTAATAGGGCTCCTGTGACTGTTAGCCATGATAAGGTGGGTGTTCTGTCCTCTCTCTGTTTGCGCTTAATACACAGAAGTCTAGGTTACTTCCAAAAGTGCAAAGACATCAGGAGGAGGATTATTTTAGGTGTTGTACTGCAGCCGGTTCTATACGGTTCTATAGAACCGGTAGCAGAACCGGCTGGCCACGGCCATCTCCCTCCCACACCACACCACGGCCACCTCCTCTACCTCCCCCCACACTCCGGGTGTGGCCAGGAGCCGGGAGGAGGAGGAGGAGGAGCATGCCCACCCGCTACTGCCACCGCTTGCCAAGAACGGTGTGGCTGGGGGGAAACTCACCATACCGTGTGCGCTTCCTTCTAAGTACTTCATGCGCGCCTCCTGGGTGAGGCGTGTGGGGGTGTTGCTGAAGGTGCACAGGAAGTATGTAGAAGGAAGTGCACCCGGCATGGTGAGTTCCCCCCCAGCCACTCCACTCCAGGCAAGCGGTGGTGGCAGTGGGTGGATGCGTGATTCCTCCTCCTCCCGGCACAGGATGTACGGAGGCCGGCAGTGGCTTCAGCTCCTCGTCATGGCCCACCTGAACTGCACCTTCCAGTGGGTCTCCTCTCTCTCTGGGGGGGGAATAGAAGGGGAGGGAGACACGGGGTAGCCCCAGGCTGGACTGCACAGAGAAGGATGCCCCACAGGCAAGGCAAGCTCTGTGGGGTGTGTGCGCACAGGGGGAGACTAGCCAGCACATGGGGGGGGGGCTCCGTGTAGCCCAGCCAGGCGCCTTCCCACATCTCCTGCCACCGTGGCCTGCATCTCCAAGGCAGCAAGTGAGGAGCATTGCCTGCAAGCAGAGGGGGCTGGTTGGCTGGCAGGCTCACTCGCCCACCACTTTTTTACACTCCACAGCGAAAGCCCGCCTTTGGCTCCCTGCTTCTCTCAGCGCTGCCGAGGCCTGCTCAAAGCCGAGAGGAGAAAGAAAGGAGAGCCCGGTCTTCCCCACCATTGCTCTCTTTCCTTCCTCCTCTCGGCTTTGAGCAGCCCTCGGCAGCGCTGAGAGAAGCAGGGAGCCAAAGGCGGGCTTTCGCTGTGGAGCGTAAAAAAGGGGTTAGTGATCCCGCCAGCCAGCCCGACCTCTGTGCTTGCAGGTAATGCATAGAGAATTCCCTGGGTTTCTTTTTTCTTTTCGGGGGAAATGAGGCCATGCCCACACAGTTGGCCACACCCATGCCCACAGTTGGCTACGCCCACAGAGTGGGTAGTAATTTTTTTTTGCAGTGCATCACTGATTATCTTGTGTGTATCTCTGTGCTTCCACCAACCCTCTATAAATTCAGATGGACATGATAGGTTGTGTGGTACAGTATTTACTCACCATAGCAGGTTCAGTTTGATTGAGGCTTCTTTTCCTCCGAGTGTCCTTTTTTGAGTAGCCATTAATTTTACACTCATAACATGCTTCAGGAGACAAAGCATTCTCTTCATCCCCATCAGGTTGTAGATACTGGCCTTTATTAAATCCCATACCTGAGACACAGTGTCTGTTAAGTAAATACAACAGTGTAAATTCCCAAAATATAAACTTAATTACAACATTCTTATTTTTTAAGAATGTAAGAGTGCTGATTAATGTGTCCAACCATCATGTTTTAGACATCATCATGTGATGAACTCTGATGAACAGCTGAACTGTGTGCTCTATAAAGAAGTGCTTCTATTTACTTTTACAATATCCACAACTATATACATATATTTAGGGTACATATATACTTTAGTAAGAGGGGGGGGGAATTATTACATTTCTTTCCACACATTGTGTAGAAGATGTCCTAGGTTTCCTATAACTTGAGAAAGAAGAGCAAAACATAATATTGCACATTATTCTGCAATAAACCATTACTGCTACCTTATACTGGCAATTCAGCTTCATAACAATTTTACCTTTTGGGAATCATATTAAAATACTCACCCTTGCCCAACTCTGTAATATCCAGGTGGGCAGCCACAAAGATAGCCACCTTCTGTGTTTGAGCAGCCATAATTGCAGGGGTTCTTAGTTGATGAGCACTCATTTACATCATGGCATGCACTTGAGAACTGATCGTAAGAAAATCCAGAGGGACAAGCACATTTGTAGCTCCCAAGGGTGTTGTAGCACGATGCAGAGCCGCAAATGCTAGGATTTGAGCACTCGTTTTCATCTGTTGGACAAAACATATATTCTTTCTTGAAACACACAAAACTTAGCAGAAGAGTATTTGCTGAAGCAGGGCTTATTTTTGAATGATCATGATTCCAAAGGTAATTAATTCCTTATGTGCATGCATGTATATGTGTTCTTATGTAAATACATGTGTCTGACTTGCAGCAAGAGATATATTTGCTATTTTAAAGAAATATGAGATGTCATTACACAACAAATGTCATTATAATAAATGGGGGTAAATTTGCCACATTCTAGTGTGAAGTGTCAAGCCCCTAACTATTGTACTTTCTTTGTGTCTCCCAGCAGAGCTATTGGTTTCTCTCTCTCTGCTGTATACAAACACTGAAGTTAATTTTTTCCTTCAGCAAGACAGTGGAGTTTCAAGACATTTGGTTGTCTCTAGTGGATGTCAGGACTGTGCTTCATTTGTGGCAGTCGTTGATTCCCAACCTTTGCCTGATTAACATCTAAGCCAGAGACTGGAACTTTGTTAACATTATAGAGATCAGCAAACACTTATCAGCTCAAGATTCTCATACAGTGACATTTTCACAGAAAATGTGAACGACAATTAATATACAGTATCCTCATTTTACACCTATTATATGAAGACAAAGGAAAGATACAATAATTTTAGATTTGGTCACATTGGCAATAATGCTGAAATACCAAATGACAAACATTTGGATCTAGGAGGAAGCACACACTCCCAAAAGAAGAGTCTCTAGCAGCGTTGGGTTGGTTTGAATGCAATGTGTGCTTGCGATGTAATAGCTCAAAATTCCTATATCTCTTATTTCATTCATAAGTAGACAAATGTTCAAATCAGCTACATGTATAGCTTAATCCCAAACTGTTAGTCCAAAAAGAGTAACTTGCGTCTATAAATGAGTGTAGACTTCTGTAGTATGTCTTTAAACAAGTGTAGACTTTAATATAGCGATGTCCTTCCGGTAATCAGACATTTCGTGGCACTTTTTCAAGCGTCTACAACATAAGATATATATGAAAATTATATTTGCATGTCTATGTGAATATATGTATGCTTGTTCGTAATAATAATGGTATTGAACTTATGTCTATTTTACATTTGCAAACGAGTCTATAACGAAGTGGGACGTCCCCTACATTAATTGGCAAGTGAATACTCTGAGTACATCTATGACAATGAATTTAAGCATCTATAAAATTGCAAAATTGCATATAGTACCGTGACAGAGAGAAACGCAATTCTATTATAGAAGTAGGAGTACATACCTAGATGTATATATCTCTCTCTCGCGTTTCGCACCTCCTGAAGTCTTATATCGTGTGCTCGCGTTAACTGTATGTGAACCTCTATTCTTTAAATAATCCTATTTGCGCCCACTCAGGTGCGAATGGTTGATACTCTGACTTAGCTGCTTGTTAGTCACATATGTAAGGAGGAATTATACAATCTAACAGATTCCTGTTCTAAGTAAGTTATTACAGTCTTTAAAGGGGACCTGTTACTCATCTAGATCGCAATTATGAACATGTTATCAATAGGTTGCTGTTTATAAAAACGACGAAAGTTCCCATTCTGTGTTCAAACCGTATGGTGCCAATGTATTAAATCGATGTATATAGAAAGCTTCTCTTTGTAAAAGAATCTTTTCAATATTCTGAGTATGGTATTTGTTGGGTACAATGGTTTCTAATACGGTAATCTTGAGGTCTCCCAGATTGTGTTGTTTGTTGAGGAAATGATTTACAAGAGGAGCAGTCATATTACGATTTCTAATACGAGATAAGTGTTCGCCCAAGCGTATTTTGAGGGGACAACGTGATTGTCCCACGTAGCCCAGCTGGCATGGGCAGGTTATCAGATATACAATGTCCTTGGAGTTGCAATTAGAGAACGAAGTTGGTATAAAAGTGTAGTTACTCGAGGGTAATTTGATGATTTTGGAGCATGACATGTGGGCGCAATATTTGCAGTGTCCGCAGCGATGATGGCCCTGGAAGGGAATTGATCGCTTCTTATTTGACGAGGATATGTCTGCTCGGGAAAGGAGATTGGCCACCGTCTGGGTTTTTCTAAATCCTATCAATGGTTTTTGTTGACATCCCGGTATCGTGTCCAAAATATGCCAGTGCCTGTTTATGATACTTTTGATTTGATTTGCTAGTGGGGTATAATCTAGAGACCAAAATAATCTTTGTTGTGATTTTGTTGAATCCATGCGTCTTTCAAATAAGGAACTTCTTGTGCGTGAATCAGCTTTGTTCTGTGCTCTTGCAATTATGTGTTCTGGATATCCTCTTTTAATCAGAGTAGTCGAAATTTCTTTAGCTGCAACTTTATAATCAAGATCTTTTGTAGAGTTCCTTTTGGCTCTGAGAAGCAGACTGTACAGTATATTTGTTTTTAGGTGATGTGGATGATATGATTTATATTGTAGATATGCGAAACGGTCTGTTGGCTTATGATATAATTTCGTCTTAATAAGGTTGTTTTCAATATATACCGTAAGATCCAGGAAGGCTAAAGATTTGCGACCCATCGTGTATGTAAATTTCAGCTGATTGTGCAGACTATTCATCCAAGTGCAAAAGTTGTCTATGATGGTGTGGACTTTCAAAATGAAAAATAAATCGTCTATGTACCTTTTATAGCAGATGATATTAGTAAAAAAAGGATTAATGCGCAGGTCTTAAATAAAGGTGTTATCAAAGTTGCACATAAAGATATTGGCCACTGATGGGGCAAAATTAGAGCCCATAGAAACTCCTTGTGTTTGAAGAAAGAAAGCGTTATCGAACCTAAAAAAGTTGTGCTCAAAGCATGTATCTATGAGATCTAATAGAAAGTGTGCAGGTGGCTGATTAGTGGAGCGTGTTTCTAATGCATGGGCAATGAGAGTCCGTGCTTCTCCCAACGGGATGTTAGTGTACAGAGAAGTAATGTCCATAGTGAGTAATACTGCTTCAGTCGGCACCTGGAAGTTTTCTAACATTTGGATGAAGTGAGTAGAGTCCTTTACATAAGATGTAGAGTTGCTGGCAAACTTATGTATGTGGTGGTCGATGTAGGTTGCTACAGGTTCCAATAAGGATTCGTTCGCCGAGATAATTGGTCTGCAAGGGATGACTGTGTCGGAAATCTGAATTTTATGTACTTTCGGCAGAAGATAAAACACAGGCACTCTTGGAAATTTGTTAAGTAGATAGCGGAATGTGTTGTCAGTGATATAGTCTTTTGCCAATCCTTCTTGCAGAATTGTCGTAAGAATGTTCGTGATATGGGCGGTGGGATTCTGGTCTAACTTGCGGTAACAGTCTGTATTAGATAATTGAGACCATGCTGCCTTGAGGTAATCTTCCTTGTTGAGGAGTACAATTCCACCTCCTTTGTCGGCTGCTTTTATTACGATGTTGGGATCGGTCCCCAGGTTTTTTAGTAGTGACATGTCGTCCTTGGACAGATTGTAGCTTTTTTTAGACCTATATACACCGTTCGATGTATATAGAAAGAGAAGCTTTCTATATACATCGATTTAATACATTGGCACCATACGGTTTGAACACAGAATGGGAACTTTCGTCGTTTTTATAAACAGCAACCTATTGATAACATGTTCATAATTGCGATCTAGATGAGTAACAGGTCCCCTTTAAAGACTGTAATAACTTACTTAGAACAGGAATCTGTTAGATTGTATAATTCCTCCTTACATATGTGACTAACAAGCAGCTAAGTCAGAGTATCAACCATTCGCACCTGAGTGGGCGCAAATAGGATTATTTAAAGAATAGAGGTTCACATACAGTTAACGCGAGCACACGATATAAGACTTCAGGAGGTGCGAAACGCGAGAGAGAGATATATACATCTAGGTATGTACTCCTACTTCTATAATAGAATTGCGTTTCTCTCTGTCACGGTACTATATGCAATTTTGCAATTTTATAGATGCTTAAATTCATTGTCATAGATGTACTCAGAGTATTCACTTGCCAATTAATGTAGGGGACGTCCCACTTCGTTATAGACTCGTTTGCAAATGTAAAATAGACATAAGTTCAATACCATTATTATTACGAACAAGCATACATATATTCACATAGACATGCAAATATAATTTTCATATATATCTTATGTTGTAGACGCTTGAAAAAGTGCCACGAAATGTCTGATTACCGGAAGGACATCGCTATATTAAAGTCTACACTTGTTTAAAGACATACTACAGAAGTCTACACTCATTTATAGACGCAAGTTACTCTTTTTGGACTAACAGTTTGGGATTAAGCTATACATGTAGCTGATTTGAACATTTGTCTACTTATGAATGAAATAAGAGATATAGGAATTTTGAGCTATTACATCGCAAGCACACATTGCATTCAAACCAACCCAACGCTGCTAGAGACTCTTCTTTTGGGAGTGTGTGCTTCCTCCTATCACCATTGTAACACCCCAGCCGACTCACAGCAAACATTTGGATCTGACAGTACACACACACACACCAAATCCGGATTTGAACATAAACTTGCAATTTTGTTTTCAGTGTTCCATTTTAAGTTCTGGAAATGACTGTTTTCAAAATCATTTTCTTACCTACACACTGATTCCATTGATAATGCTGAACATATCCTTGTGGGCAGCCACACCTGTAGCCACCTAGAATGTTTTGGCAACCATGTTGACACCTGTGGTTTCCTTCACACTCATCCACATCTATAAATAAACAGAATATGGTAAAGGATAAAAGACAAACTAAACTGTTAGCTAAAGTGGCTGTCATTTTAGGCTGTAGTCCAATGCACAGCTACTGGGCTGTTAGTCACTTTTCGGTAAACATGCATAGGATTACTGATGTTAACAAGAACTTCTTCAAGGGAACATGTAAAGGAAACAAATTTCTTCTCTTCCCAGGTAGGTGGCTCAAACTACTCCAAGAAAAACAACCACCCAGTTTCACAGAGATAATTCTTCCATTGTCTTCTGGGTAGCTAAGAATTGTTTATTGATACAATCTGATTTATGTCACAAGAACCATTTGTTTCCCGTTCAGTTGACTTGGTAAATAATTATTATTCTTTCTGATACAATAGACCCTTGCATAACGATGTTACTTGGTTCCCCAAGTAGCGTTGCTAAGCGACTTTTGTTATTATGTAGGTTTCTATGTAGTTTCCCGCATAACAATGTTTTTAGTGGCAGCGGCCGGTTATTTTAGCATTGTTGTTTGGACAACAACACTAAAAACGTTGTTATGCAAGGGAAGATGTGGTGCATAACAACACATTGTTAAGCAAAAATGATGTTATCCAAATGCGTTGTTATGCGTTGACTGTACTTTCATGGGCATTTGCATACCTCTTTCTTTACATTAAACATGCTTGGTGCTTTTATAGTTCCCTCTCAAGGACTTAATGACTTTTATTGTTTTCAATAAAATGTTCATGTCCTTATCTTTCTTGAAATGAACACATTGCAT
Source organism: Bradypodion pumilum (assembly GCA_035047305.1). Classification (NCBI taxonomy): domain Eukaryota; kingdom Metazoa; phylum Chordata; class Lepidosauria; order Squamata; family Chamaeleonidae; genus Bradypodion; species Bradypodion pumilum. The sequence goes on from JAWDJD010000002.1 coordinate 91,650,488, forward strand.
TTAATTTCTCTAGTATTTAAAAGTCCCAAGTTTCTTTCCCATGAAAAACAACCCTTCTGCTTCCAGAGAAATGAACTATTCTGGCTCTAATGATATTGTTGGACTGCAACTCCCATCAGCAGCACAATTAAGAGTCTGGGGTTGATTGTGGGATTTAACAGTACAACACACAGGTATGAAATGTTACTTCTTTGGACTACAACTTCCAGGACACCGTAGTGAGCACGCTTGCCCCTCTCAAAACCTGATTTTTCTTCTCAGGCCTAACAACATCTATAGATGGCTTCATCAGTTGTCTCCAGAAGGTGTATTGTAGAACATGTCTAGACAGGGCATATTGCCCACTTGTTGGAGCTCTTGGGAATTGTTCCAAGTTATGACACCTACACACACTGGAGATACTGGAATGTTACAACTTCCTCCCTCCCCCCCACCCCCATGCCTTTTTGAACCCCCATCAGCAAGTGTTCGCAGAGAGTGTGGTCACGGAGAATGGGCTACAATTAAGCTCTTGTTTCTTATGTAAACTTCCAGCATGCTGAAGCTGGAAACTGAATACTTCCCCACAGGGGAAGGGAAATTACCGTATTTTCCGGCGTATAAGACGACCCCCAACTTTTCCAGTTAAAATATAGTTTGGAATATACTTGCCGTATAAGACTACCTCTCTTCCAATGCACACCAAATAAAAATTAACCCACACTCAACCCGAAGACGCGCAGCCCTCCGAGTCGAATGGGCAGGTTCTGGTGGAGAGCCAATCCACGCTCACGTTCTCCTCCTCGAGGTACAGGAAGATGTGTGCAGCTTGCTTCCCCTTGCTTCATACTCCCCGCACAGAGCAGGGACTTGGCCGCGGCACCCCCCCACCATATGAAGCAAGGGGAAACAAGTTGCAGTTAAGTACCTGTCCTATAAGACGACCCCAAACTTTGGCACAGATTTTTCGGGGTTAAAAAGTAGTCTTATACACCAGAAAATACAGTATTTTCTTCACATTTTAGAGGTCATTGCTAAAGTGATGCATTAGTTCATTTTTTAAAGAATTTTTTTTTCTTTGTGTGTATTTTATTTTTGATTGAAACTGCAGCCAGTTGAACCTAAGTCAGTTTTTCTCCATGGTGGTTCCAAATGACAATGCAAGAAAAGGGGGGAAATAATAATGATTGTTTTAAAACTTAAACTAGTATGCATTGCTTTAGCAATTTCTCCTAAAACATAAAAAGGCACTCCCCTGCTTTTCACCAGGCTAAACGGTTTGTGTTTTATATACAGTGTTTGTCCTTTGATAGTCTGACAGTTATTTAGAATAAATAATGCAGCTCTTGATTATAGATTTATCTTGTAATAAAAAAGTGCTGTTATGAGGCCATGCTATTAGGATTTAAAACTTTGTTGCAATGACTAAGAGCATGTCTACATTACAAATAAAATGTTTACATGAATTTATACAGTAAATCTAATGTACAACATTATGTATCTATTCCAGTAAGAATGTGATCTAATAATGTCTGCAAATACCTCCTTTGTAAATAATATATGATGTTCATAATTTACCTTCACAGTTTAATCCAGTTGAGTCTAGAGAGAAACCTCTCTGACATTCACAGGTAAAACTTCCAGGACTATTCTGACAAATTCCTTTTGATCCACAAAGTGAAGTCTGTGATCCACATTCATTGTTATCTAAAAGAAGATATTTCATGCAAGAATACTAGATAAAAATATAGCAAAGTTTTGAAACATGTGTGCTTGTATGTTGCCTGCAGCTATATATGTATGTTGCCTGCAGCTATACATGTGCCAGATATCTTCTTGAATCAGAAGCATGGTAGTCCTCAGGATTATTTTGATTAGAGTAAATCTGTAGGGAGTTATGTTCATTTACAGTGTTAGTACCAGATACAAATTAAATAGGTGAAAGGTGACTTCTCTACTAAAAATGTTTCACATTTGTTCCATATGAAAGTTATTTTAGCTGACAAGAGATATACTAGAAGTCAAAGGTGTAGACATTTGATATTTCAGTGGAAAAAATAATTCTTTAATTTGGTTTTGATTAACTAGAATTTGAAATCAGAATTTAGGCATATTTTACTAATTTATATTAATGGGTTTACATTTACAATGCAAAAATTCAGCATAAAAAGGTTCACTAAGACTACACTTAGAGTAGATGTGTTGATTTCTTCTAGTGCTCTCCCTCCCAAAGTCTAACAAGTACTCCAATGGTCCCACACATATAAATACAATACAAAATGTACTTAACATTACAAATATCAGAAGGCACATGTTTAAACTTTTCTGGCTTATTTTTGTTTTGTTTTAAATGAAATAAAATCAATTATTTCACGTGTTCTTACCAATACAAGCTGTATGATGTTGTGTAAAACCTGGTGGACATTTACACGTAAATCCTCCCAGGGTATTGGCACAAAGGAACTGGCAGTTATGCTGCTTAGTTTGACATTCATCAAGATCTAAAAAAAGGAAAATATTGCAATATTTATTTCTTTTGTGTGACAGAAACACAATTAGTTAACTAACAACATGTCTATAAGTAATTAAATTTCCTCTGATTTCAACAGAGTATTTTAACTTGCTCTCTTACATGTTTAGGATATTGTATGTATGCTGTCATATTGGAGTCAGTTTATATTAAAGAACCTAGACTGCTGTCTTATCTCTCCACATTAAAAAAATTGGAATCACAGACGTTCTTTTACCCTCATTCATTATAACATGCTCCCATAGGCCAATAGGGAGGGGCTTTTTAAGAAAACCCAGTCCATGAGCGTACATGTTTTTGCCAAGCCAAGAAGATAGAAAACTCTGAACACTCTTGGAGTGTCCCCTCTACGCTGATCTTAGAAGAGAGCTCTTTTAGCAGTCCCATATTTAGCCTTAAGCAGTAACAGAACCCTGAGTGTATTATTGTCGGACAGATGTAAGGGACTGATGGCCGCTGTGGCCAGGTTCGCTTGGAAAGCAACATATATTCACAAAGGTAAGGTGATTTGTGCCTGTGAGCTCAATAGTCTTCGGTAAAAAAAGAGAGTCTATTAGAGTGAAATCTCACCACTGTGAATATGGGGTATGCAGATATATAGCCTCGTTATCTCATTTGTATATCTGTTTGGTAAATATCAATGTTTACAGTATTGGGTTATTTTAGGATATCACAATTTTAACATATTATTGTATTGTATTGTATAATACCAGTGAGTTAGATAACTTTTCCTTTTAACTGTATCGAAATATGGAGTGGATGTATCATCAGGTTCTATTGTGACCATTGGCCGTAATAATAAAGATTTGATTTGATTTGAGTCAACTTATAGCATCAAATAGGATGCAAGGTAAGTGAGATGTTTAAGGAGTACGTTTTACCAGTTCCACCCCTTGCAGTGAATTTCCATGGCTGAAGAGAGAAGGTTTCCTGGGGTCCAAGTGCCACTCAATTCACTATACTGCACTGGATGGCACTCTCTCACATTTCTGTCTTATATTTAGTATTAAACTACAAAGCAGTTGAAGGACAATTCCTGGCCTGAAGAATGCCTAGGATGCCAAGAAAACCACTTCTCATTTGGTCAGCACCAGCTATGACGGAACCATTCCAGCTGGCCTCTACCACTTCCCAAAAGGTCCTCCCTCCATGACTGCAGTAGAAGCGTTTAAGCCTCTTACAAGGCAGAGTTGGATCTATCAGGCTAAATTACATATTATTTATGTTTCTTAGATGCTTACTTAAACTGGCCAGTTTTATTTCATAGGGACTGCAGTGGCTCAAGTAGCTAAGACGCTGACTGGGAAGCGGAAGGTCAGCAGTTCGATTCCCGAGTACTGCAGGATGGAATGAGCTCCCGTCTATGTCCTAGCTCCTGCCAACCTAGCAGTTCGAAAGCAAGAAATTGCAAGTAGATAAATAGGGACCACTTTGGTGCGATGGTAACAGCGTTCCGTGTGCTCAGGTGTCTAGTCATGCCTGCCACATGACCATGGAAACGTCTGCAGAAGCAGACAGTGCTGGCTCTTCGGCTTTGAAACAGAGATGAGCACCGAACCCTAGAGTCGGATACGACTAGTTTTCGAGCAAGGGAAACCTTTACCTTTACCTTTATTTCAAAGAAATAAAATAAAAGTGCTTCTAGTCCATCATCAAGGATTGCTCATTGGTTTCCCCACCAAAAACTTCATGTATTATGTAAGAAGGAAGGAATATTTAGACAAACAAACAGAAAAAGCTAGCCCTACTCATTCTCTCACCTCTACAGGTCTTTCCATCTTCTTGGAGGATGTAGCCACGTGGACATGAGCACTGGTAACTTCCTTCCATGTTCTTGCAGATAAAGTTGCATGGTTTGGGAGATTGGGAACATTCATCAAGATCTAGGTAGAACAATAATAAGCTCTTAATGGATCAGTTTCATGAAAGAAAAGTTACAAATAATTGTATCTAGAGATACAAAGAAACTGCATGTTCTCCATATGGGAAAGCTTAGCAATATAAATTGAGATGTTAAACTATTGTGATGAGGCAGTCATTCTGCCTCAAAATTAAACATTTAAAAAGCATCTAATATGAAAAACAATTATAAAATTTTACTTATGAGAAGATAATTTAAATCTTTGGATTTGATTAGATTGTAGATTGAAGCATTTTTAGATAACCAACAGTTCAAACTGCCAATGAGTCTTTCCATCTCTCCACTACCAGATGATTCAAGAAATAGGTGAAAGCATATACTGGCTCAATTCCTTTTTATGTAAATTACTCTGTGTAAGACTGATGGCATTATCAACTGTCAATTTTTGAGAAATCAAATGTTTCCTATTTCTGTCCTGAGGCACCCACAGTATTCCTCTTACAGTGTTGTCATTTTTTTTTTTTTGGTAATTAAACACTTCCTCCTTCCATCATGTGGGAAAGTTCTTGGCAATCACAGAGATTAGATGTGAGCTGTGAGTTCCTTGGGAGAGATACAAGAAATGTTTAATTTCTGAAAAATTGTTCTGGCTGCTGGCATCATTCTTACACAGGATAATTTACATGAACTGGATTTCAGCCATTAGATTAAAGGAAATACCAGCAGGCATGCTTCAGCAATTAGGAAAATCCCCATTATTAGTAAAGGGCAGTCTCTGCCTCATGTTAAAATCTCCTCTTGGTTGAATGTTGGGAATCTAATCAAACCTACAACCATGTACACTGATGACATGAAGGACAAGCAGGGGTCTGTCCCTGCACATTTAACAGAATGCATGAGTGGAGGTTTAAAAATATAACAGCAATACATTGATGAAGGCCTTCAAATTCTCAAGTCACCTGATTTTAATGGAGAATTCACATGAGGGCCGAGCTACCTATGGCTTGCCAGAAGTTCTTAAACTGTAAATCCATCAGCCCCACCCAACAACTACCTCCCTCCTAGCCTGGTCTACTTGTGCACAGGTGGAATTTTGTTCAGGTCCTTTTCATTAGAATTTTGCAGAAGCTACAAGAAATGATTGTGAGATAGCTAGCCTGTCTGCCTTGGACTTGTGCCCCTGGCAGGTTATTCAGAAACCCTAGTGGTAGGACAGCCTATGGGTGCAGAAGGTGAGAGCAAGGTCCCAGGTTGGAGTGAGGAAGCAGAGGAAGATGAGCTACAACTGAAGGGAAGGTGGAGACTGGGACAGGTTGATGCGACTAGGCTTGAAGAAAGAAGAGAAGGAACAGGAGAGGGACTCATTGCTTTCAACTGAGGGATGGAACTGGGCTGAAGCCTAGGATGAGCTCCCTCCAATCATAGGCACCCTTGGTGAGGACCAGCTGCTGCAAGATCTGAGGTTGGGTGAAGGGTCCTACTACTCTGCAGCATGCAGGGGGAGCACACTGGTTGTGGCTCCAATCCAGGTCTCCACCAGATGGCACAGTTTCCAGCCAAGACACCAGGCCATCCCTAACCCAGAGACAGCACTAGCCAAAGAATAACCTCAGTGACCACCTATGGCAAGTCCTTTGGACGTGAGATGAATTCTTGGGATTTGCGAACCTGCATTGGCAAAGGCACTAGGAGCCCTCTCCAAAGGGCAACAGTTACCTGGGATCTGTGTTGAGAACTAGACCTCAGCCCTGGTCAGAAGGCTTCTGTGATTCAATATGTCCACTTTCTCCCTTTCTAACAGCTAATGTGTGTTTTCCTATTAGGCAAGTGCTAATGTGTCTGCCAATAATCCCTGCTTCTATCTCTTTCACCATCCATGGTGCTTTTGGGAGGAAACGAAATGAATTCTGATAAGTTGGGTCGTCTGCATAATGAAACATAACATCAGCACCTCTCTAATATTTCCAGCAAAACTGATTTTTCTAGTGAGCCCTACCTACCATGCAATTAGTTGTCTGCACCATTGTTTTGTATTACAAGGTATGAGTTCCTTAACATAATGAAAAACTATGGGTGTGTACAGGTGGGACAGGTTCCATGTCATCTGAAAGAGTGGAAAGGAAGAGTGATAAAACTTACCCACACAGGAGGTGCCACTAATGTCAGTGGTATAGCCAACTTTGCAAAAGCATCTGAAGGAGCCCATGGTATTGATGCACTGGCCATGGGCACACAGACTTGGCATGACCTTGCATTCATCAATATCTGTGGATAAAAGGAATTATTTTGAAAATTATTTTTTCTATCTTGGCATGGAAACACAGTAACCTCCAATGTTTGAAATTCCTCAGAAGTGGGCACTCAGGAAGCCGCCTTGAACCGAGTCAGGTTGTTGGTTCATCTAAACCAGTGTTTCCTAATCTTTGGGGTTTTGGTTTTTTTTTCACTTCAATTCCCAGAAGCCTAAATCAATTGCAGGCGCACCCCCCAACAAAGGACTCAGACACCGGTATAAGTGGATAACGGCATTGGGCCACATTTATTGATTCATGCCCTAGTCCGAATTATAAATTTCAATTGGTACTCAGCCAATTATAATTCTTAAGGCAAGCAGGCCGCAGTAACACTGGTAAGGTTCCTCCCAAATTGCCAATGGCAATTGGCTACAATGTATCCATTTGTATCAATTCGTTTGTTTACAACAAACAAATTGTTGACCGTAGTCAATAATCTATCTACTGACCCCACCCTCTGACGTGTATCTGTAAAATCACAGGGTGATGCATGCTGGAGAGCTCCTGCCATCACCCCATTGCCTGGTTTGTCGTTGACCGGTCAACGTTAACAAACTTGTACCTATCTAGTGTTGGCCAGTCAATTGCGAACCTGCCGGATACCTGTGGGTCATCAATCTTTACCTTACCAGTGCTACCCGCCACACGGGGAGGCATCCATGATGACTCACCGCCTCCCCCCCCAAGACCGTCAGCTCGGTCGCCAGGCCTGCTTGCATCACACCCAGAACAAGGTACATACCTCCAGTCGACAGGCGGACCCCTTCGCCTGCCTACCAGTAAATTTTCTTTTTTTTTTTTGTATAAGCCTATCATCCAGTATCCCATGGCCATCTCACAGCCATGCTCAGGACGGGACGGAGCCACAGCCCCGTCCACTGGTTGCCGGAACAGTACGAGCTAGGGAGATCCGCATCTCCCCCGATTGGTGTCTCGGCACAATGTTAGACCAAAGCAACCGTATGTAAGCCATACGTGACAGAAATTGCCAGGTCACAGCCCCTCGACGGTTAAGTAACAGCAGCTATCGTATAAGATCAATGCCGCCGAGGTGCTTGTAAAACATTGGGTGGTCCAGCATCCCTGACAAACCGCAGGAATGGCCACAGTTCCCGACCCCATGTGCCGCGCATACCATACCATCGCATACGTGCGGATGCACACAGCCCAGTCGGGGTCCACTCTCTGTCGCTGCAGCATATACTGCTACCCAGTGTACATAGCCGCGGCCCACCAGCCCCCCGCCACCGGTGTGTTGAGACCCCTAGGATCTGTAAAAGAGGAGAAAAGGTTAAGGACATAACAGGTACTCGTACAGTGAGGGGACGTACATATCAGAAATTGCGCGTACACGCATATCCACCTCCGAGTACCCTACACGCAGTCGCGACCAATGCAATGCCTATCTAAAGAAAATTGGGTGCCAAAACGGGCCCCACACCGCGGACGCGGCACCGGTCACCCTCAGGGACTGTAATATGGTAAGGGTAGACCCATCCCGGTGGCAGAAAACAGGCTGGGGCGCACGGCAGGCACTGTCAAAATTATGTAGGGCACCAACCGGACAGATGTCTCAAAAACTTCGTAGCAGTATACACCACTGCCTACACCGTGCTGAATAACCAGTGAGGACCGTATCCCCACTCGAGCCCACTCATGTGTGACAGAGACATCGTCGAGTTCCAGTGCCCTACGAGACACATCCGCCTTACACCTGTGGCACCAACTCTGGCACCCACTCACTGATGCGGAGCGCTCCAAAAAGGCTACCGTAGTAGCTGCGTGGGCAAGAGCCACCTCACACCCATCTGCACATAAGTAATGCCAGCCTCGTGCAAGGTGGGTCAGAAACTCTGGGAACAGGGGTAACGCGTGTAAGGGTGGCGGACACGTTCCCATGTCCACCCCTCCCAAACACAATGCATAAATGCATAGTGATACGCCTTACGCGTGCGAGGTGCCAATGACATGTCCGGTTCCCTTCTTCTCGCCAAACGTCCAGCCATCGGCCAAAAGTGGCGAGTTAAAACCCTGTGCTTCCAGAGTACGGCACGGAACCGGGTGATCTGCAGGTGGTGGAAAGCAACAGTAATGTCATTATAAATATCTAGAACATGTCTGGCCTAGAACGGCACATTTAGGCGTAGGCTTCTCAAAGGAAGAGATGAACTAATGTCCTGACCCTGGGGGATTCGCATTCTGGGTGTTGACAATGTGCACCACTGCCGCATTGTCACACCGAAAGTGGACCACTGAGTAGGCCCACTCCTTGCACCATAGTATCAGTGCTCTCCAAATTGGGGAAAAACGCAAGGAAGGTAAGATCACGGGGCGATCCGTGCACCTACCCTCGGAGCAAACCCCATAAGTCCGGGAGCCGGAGGTATCCGACCGTACTTGAAATCCAGGGCAGACCATCAGGTCTGATACCCAAGAAGAGACCCCCCAAACCCAGGAGTAATTTGAGCCAGACCGGACCAATGAAGGTGGCCATAAATTAACTGCAGCTCACGAGGGCACACTTTATGTTTGGCAAGCAATGCAAAACTCGCCGCGGAGATCCAAGCCACCATACGCATGGTTAACCTAGATGCCCGCGCGACAGAGTCAATTCAGAAATGTGAGCTTAGTCGATGGGACCTCGGTCTATTCAGGCGCCAAGGGGACACCCAGTTCCCGCCTGAGTGTCTGAATGGTAATGAGGAGACGCGGGCGCGTGTCCAAGCCCCGTTCACCCCCGAACCAAAAGCCATCGAGGTAATGGGCTAGAGACCGAGACCCCGACCTGTGAGCAAATGGCCACTGAGTGAAGTCCCCAATCGGTCTAGTGCTGAACATGAATTAACTCAGTCAGAAGGGGGTTGGCCTTATCTAAGTAAAACTCCCCTCGGAACCCAAAAAACCCAATAGGTCTAAATCATTGGGTGCACTGGCAATAATCTAAAAGCCTAGTGCATATCACACCGTGCCAAAACAGCACCATAACTGCGTGAGCGTGCCCCATAGTAGCCGACCCAGCTACGAGCACCTGAGTGAACAAGGTCATCAAGAATGGCATCCCTGAATGGGGAACCCACAGGGTAAGCTGAATGGAGGCTTAAAGGACATTCCCCCTAGTATAGCTCCGTATGAGCTCATGGGGGAGACATTCGACTTAGGAAAGATAGTTCCAAGAAGGGCCCCCGCTACTCCCATGGCCCCAACTCCCTCAGCGGTGGACAGTGGAGCCCCCTCTTCGTTACCTTGCAAGGGAACCAGATTAGTATCATCCTGGGACCCTAACACCCCCGAATGGATATAAAAGCCCCCATAGAAAACCCACCAGCAGGTATCCCGCCCAATTCCTTTTGGGATGAAATGAGTGCCATCTCTCCAGGATGATTATAACCATTGGGGCGGGGGGGGGGGCTTATGACAAGGTTAGTTGCTTCAGACGGAGCTCTGATCGCCCCTGTGCACCCCTACCTCTGCCCCGTAACCCACCAACCCGTGAGTGCGCGGAGGCGGCGTGAGGGCCAGCGCAAAAGGGGACACGAAGTCGGTAACGACCGTGGTGCTTAGTACACGCATCAGCAGCTGAGCGGGCCGAACATAGCAGGTGGGCTGGAACCCCCCCGCCTGACCAGTGAGCGTGGAGCGTGGAGCTCAGCAGGACCACCATGGTACCTCTCACCAGGCACCCGTCCCGTGGGAGTCATGTACACGAGCACCCTTGCTGACAGGACTCGTCCCACCTCCCCTCAGGGTATAGAGCCACCCTCCTCCACCTTCGTCACCATGAGCCAACTGCCCTGGGCCCATCTGATCAACATCAGGATGACCCAAGCAGATCAAGCCCTGCGGTATACCACAATACGTACAAGGTATGCCGACAACCAGTTGGGCCAAGGTGCGCGGTGGCTTAGACGATGGGACATCTCATTGTCGCAGTCGCCCTGTCACTCTCTCTCCTCCTAGTGGGCTCGCAGTTCAATAGGGAGAATATCCACATGTCCCCCTCCATCCCTTACCCCTCCTGGCCTGCGGCCAATAATCAACCAGGGGCAAGTAATAGCCGGCCGTCGGCAAAGCCCTTGACGGCACGTTCTGTCTAAAGGACATACGCAGCCGGACCCAAACAGCCCCTGCGATGCCCAGCACTGTCCCAGGGGCGGACGCCCCAGTGCATGGTGGCTTACTACGGCGGGACCACACCATGTCTCTGTCCTCCTGTCCGTACCTCCTATCCTTATTGGGATCCCAGTTCATAGGGAGAATAAATCCACGCATTCCCCCCCACCAAATCTTTCCCTTCCTGATTTGGGTCAGATGATCACCAGGGGGCAATGAATAACCAATCATCGGCAAGGCCGTTGCCGGTACATGATGTACACAGGGCATACGCAGCGGGACCTGGACAGCCCCTGTGATGCCACATACTGCCCCGGGGGCAGAAACCCCCACCCCCAACGTCGTGCCAGAATGCAACCAAGGGGCACTGGGATAGGATGGCAAGTGATGCCCACTAGCCTCTAATCGGCAAGGCCATGAGCACTGAACCACACCGCTGAAAGTGGACTGTGATCTGGGTGTATTCAACTTGACCCAATACTCACTAGTTGCACCCCCGTGAGCCGCCCCCACTGGGGGTTCCGGCACACGGTGGGCGTCGGAGCTCGCGACCGAAATCGAGCTCTGGGACGACCTCCAACGCACTCCAGTTGCTGTTCTGGACAAACAGGGAGCTGCGAGACAGCGGCAGGCACAGGCCGGACTGTCTCAATAAGCTCGACCCGGCCGGCCGCCTGTTGCAGAGTGGCAGCGGTCGAAGTAGCTGGCGGACACAAAGGGGGCCCGGTAGATAGGAAAAGGACCCCCACCCACTGGATTGCTAAGGATGTCTCCAGTACAGCCAAACGTGCTAACCAGGCATCCCCTGCCACAGTAAACCCCCAGTAGGTGGGCCAGGTGGGCCGGACGGCCCGATAGGAATTGTGCCAGAGGCCCTAAATTGAGAGCCTGTGCCAGAATAAGCCATGCCCCAAAAATCCAGCCCCTAATGGGAAAAAACATGCTGTCAGCCAGCACCAGACCCTCCCCCCAATCGTTCCGGCCCATGGCCGGCAACCGTAGGCCGAGGGCCGCATCCTCCGAAGGGCCGGCCTGAGGCTGAAAACGGGAGCTCATTCTGTCCTGCGGTACGCAGAAATTGAACCACTGACCTTAAACAACCCAGTCAGCATCTGAGGCACTTGAGCCACTGCAGTCCCACGTAAAGTTTGGGCACCCCTGAGTTAGGAAAAGGAGTGAGCGACGGAGCAAACTTCTCCGTTCCATCGCGTTCTGAAGCCAATAGGCTAGAAAGCCAAAAGGAAGCCTCGAACAGAGGCTAGCAAACTCAAGCCTCTTGCAAAGAGGCGAAAGGGGATAAAGCGACGGAGAAAACTTCTCCTCTCCGTCGCTTTTCTAAACTGGCCAGCTAACTCGAGGAGCATAGAAAAGCATGATCCCTATCCAGGGATCAGCACCCGCTGGCTGGAAAGCCGAAGATCGAGAGCCTTTTGCAATGCTCAGGAATCGAACTCCGACCCTTCAGGCAGTGAGTTCGGTATCTTAATCCCTTGAGCCACTGCGGTCCCACAGAGCGAGGGAGAAAAACTTCTCCTCTCCGTCGCTTTTCTAAAATGGCAGCTCGGCTGCCTCGTGGCCGCCCCTTTTATAAGGGAGTGGCCACGCCCCCTAACTAACCCGGATGTCTGCGTCCGGGTGGGTGGGTGCCCGCAAAGAGCGTGGCGGCCATTTTGGCGCCGTGCTTTCATTCTTCAAAGCACTGATCAGCTTACGTAATGACTTAGGCTTCTGGGAATTAAAGTCCCCCTGTGGGGAATGTTGGGAACCACTGCTCTAAGAAATGTTATTCTAGTTGATGACATCCAGTGCATTATCTTTTTTTTTTTTGATGAAACAAGTTTGAGATATGCAGTCTGCGAATGTGGGCAAGATAGTTGCAATAGCAACTTAATGGGAGGCTGTTGACTTGGTGGATCCAGGGAATCAAGGTGTCTTTATGCAGAATGATGTCAACTGAGCTGTCTTTAGAAAGCCAGTTGTCCCTAACAAAGCTTTGTGTCAGGTTGCCTAGGAAAGAACAGATTACTGACCCATAATTGTACTTCTTTTAGTAGGCATCTGAGAATTCACACATACGGATGTTTCTGTACCTGCTGCAACCATGTAGAATGCTATTTCCACCAATATTGGTAGGAGGGATTCCCACCCGCCCCGGAGCTCCAATATCGCTCCGGGGGATTGGGGCCACCTGTGCCCGTCGCCCCCTCCGGACCACTCCTGGTCGGAGGGGTGAAAAGGATGCCATCGCTGCCGGTGCGAGGAGGGATTCCCGCCCGCCCCGGAGCTCCACCATCGCTCTGGGGGATTTGGGCCACTTGCGCCCGCCCCCCCTCCGGACCACGCCTGATCGAAGGGGTGAAAAGGACAACATCACCGCCGGTGCGAGGAGGGATTCCCGCCCGCTCCGGAGCTCCAACATCACTCCGGGGGATTGGGGCCATCTGCGCCCGCCACCCCCTCTGGACCATGCCTGGTCGGGGGGGTGAAAAGGATGGCATTGCCGCTGGTGCGAGGAGGGGTTCCCACCCGCCCTGGAGCTCCAACATCACTCCGGGGGATTGGGGCCACCTGCGCCCGCCGCCCCCTCCGGACCACGCCTGGTTGGAGGGGTGAAAAGGACGCCGTCGCCGCCGGTGCGAGGAGGGATTCCCGCCTGCCCTGGAATTCTTACACTGTTCTGGGGATTCTTGGGCTACTTGCAATGCTGTGCAGTTGAAATTGAGGACTTTCCTTTTGTGCCCCTCTGGCCTATGTATGTATTTTGTATTGATCTCTTTAACTGTATTTTTTGATTAATTATTGTATTACTATTGCTGCTTATGTCTTTATTGCATTTCTGTATTTTTTCCGGTATTTTTGAAATTATATCCTTTGATTATATTGATCACATTTTTGCTATTGCTGTTATACTGTGTTTTATGGATCTTGTATTTCTAATATTGTTTTTCTTTTGCTGTAATGGAATTGTATATTTTGTGTTTTGTGTTTTGTAACTGTGCCTTTGGAGATGTGTTACTGTATTATTATTGTGTTATTGTATTATTATGTATCTATTATCCACCATGTAAACCGCCCTGAGTCGGGTTGCACCTGAGTGGGCGGTATATAAGCGTGAAAATTAAATTAAATTAAATTAAATCCAGCCCGCAGCACCAGTTAATCCAGCCTGCCACCAGGAAGCGGAAGTAAAACGCACATATGCAGGCACAGAATGCGTGTTTTACTTCTGCTTTTGAGTGGGAGGAACCACATGACTGGGATGCTCTACCATGTTATAAGCTCATGGCCTGAAAAGATTGGGCACCCCTGGCCTAGACATTCTTTCTTATTATTTTCCTGATCATTAATACAATTAAGTTACTAATGAGTTGTTTGTACTTAATTACTGTATTTTATTCTCTTTATTGCTTTTTCATTATTCAATTATCTTTGACAATTAATTTTCTTGTGTCTTGCCTTTTTTGTAAAACACTTTGAGATCTTTCTTTTTAAATGAAAAGTGGCACTGTAATGTTCTTACAATAAAATAAAATAAATAAAGTGAAATGATATGGTTAATTGCATCAATTGTAGCAGCATCTTTCTGCTAATCAACTAAATACTGCTCACATATTTGGTTACATGCCAGTCACACAATTAGGCACACAATACGGTATGTGAGCAGCAACTTATCATCATTATATATGCAATTATACTTCTGCCAGCATAGATTTCCAATAGGATTCTGGCCATTATATGATAAGTGACAAGGTATATCCAAGTAATTTTTCTTTAGCTTCTCATATGGTTTAGTACTGGTCATATTCCACTCCCAAATATGATATCAACATTTTTTATCTAATTACCTTATCAGCCATTCATAGATAGGAAAGAAATCAATACTACAAACTAAATCCATCTCCACTGAAATTGCTAATCCCACATAAAAAAAACTGTTTGTACAAATATTTAATTTTAACACAGATAATTTACAACCTAATTTAGAGCACAATTTCACTGAATTTTTTAATGCAAAATCTTTCATCAATATCTTTGGCTTTAGAGTTAAATGGCATCATCTCATTTGACAGCTCATTGTAAAACTGAGATTCTTTTATGAGGTCTGTAAGAGAAACACTCAGAATAACGTACAGTATTACTAAAAAATAAAAATAAATTACAAGTGATACCTCATACAACGTCCAAACTTGGTTCCACAAGTTTGGACTTTAAACGGATTTTGACTTTGTATGAGGCATGCAAAATCCTAGCCGCGATGCCTCATACAACATCCAAATCCTTGCCGTGATGCCTCGTGCAACGTTGTTTCCATAGAGATACATTGTACTGTAAAAGCACAGACTTCAGGGCAAAGTCAAGGAAACAGACAGGAAACTGACAAAACTTTAAGAAATCATTGTCTAAAGGCTAAAAACATTACAAAAACATGTCAAACAACCCTGATTGTCTAAGAACCTGAAGAATGCTGCAAAAATCCCAGGAATGCTTCTAAAAATTCTGACAAAAAATTCAAAAATATCCAAAATCACGCTCAAAATCACTCCTAAACACTCGTGCAAAACCCACAAGAGCAATGCACACATGTGTCCTGCCTTTTATACTGCCCAGGCACAATGCAACCTGGGAAAAACCCCAATGCCTCATACAAAGGCGTAGCGACTTTGTATGAGGCAACTTTTTTTAAGGAATTAGGCGATGTTGTATGAAGCGGACTTTGTATTACTGTAGTATGAAAAGGCAAATGACATTCACTTTTGAAAAAAGGAGAAAATATGTTGTATTCAAACATTCCAGTGCTCTACTGAAAGAATACCTCTTCCATCAGTGGTGTACCCTGGACCATGTGGACAAAGCTTTTTGTACTGAGTTGTTCCTGGAAGGGGGCAGATCTCACACTGGTTGCCCCACCCTCTTCCTCCATCACAGCAGCATTCTGACTTGGTCACAAGGTTACGACTACTGGAGGCCATCTGGCACATTGTCTGTAAGACTTCAGAAAAGCAGAAGCCTTGGCGGTTATCTGTAACGTGAAGAAAAGGAAGCAATACATGACTGTAAATATTTAATAGCTGCTTTTCAGCCATGGCTAACAGAGAAGCTTACAGTTTTATGAAAATGTGAGTAAAGTAGAATTGTGGGGAGGAGAGTAAAATGCACAGTGAAGTATGCAAATACAGTCACTTTTTCAAAGCAAATTTTTAAGTTATGTCATTCTGAATGATTCCAATGACTGAAAGTTGCCATAGTTGGTATATTTCCATTTGAAATGCTACAAGTTTTTTTTAAAAAAGGAAGGGAAAAAAGGAAGAAATATTTGATACATGCTTTCAGCAAGGCCACAGAAATTCCAAGTAAATAACTAGGTACCACTCAGGCATCTAGTCATGCCTGCCACATGACCACGGAAACATCCACAGAGGCAGACAGTGCTGGCTCTTTGGGGGTAAACAGAGATGAGCACTGAACCCTAGAGTCGGACATGATTGGCTTTTGAGCAAGGGTGATCTTTACCTTTACCACTAATTAAGCATATCTTCTAAATTAAACATTTGGGTGCATTTAAAAAAAATCTTAGAAAACTACCACAGATGTGACTTAACTGCCATACAACTCACATGCAATTATGTTTCCTAATTAGCTAGAATTCTATTGATTAGTTCTGCTGTTGTAAGAGTGATGACATAAATCATTGAAGAGAAATGCTATTAGTTCTCCTTTGTATAGTTTGTGAATCCACACTCATGGGGTTATGCGCCTGCGCAGAACGGCCGATCGGAGGCTTGAAAAGCTATTGGTCAAAAGTTTTGGCGGTAAGACCGCCCACCGTACCGCCCACCCTGAGGCGCCCGCACGCCATTTTACCTCAGTTCTCTTATTTCCGCCGTAGCAGCAGGACGATCGTTGAGAGCTTCCTCATTTTTTTCGCCCTTCTGAGGGAAAGTCTTTTGGCAAATTTCACAATTTTTCTCGGTGATCTTGTCCTTCGGGCAGGATCGCCACCCCGGTGCTGTTTCTTCCTTCTGGTGGACTCAGTCACCTACTCGCTTCAGTCACCGTTTCCCCCCTCAAGGGGGTGGCGGCTGGCCAGCCCTTCGGGGTAGCCGCGTTCCAGAAACTTCCGTTGGAAGAATTTTTTCTTTGATGGCCGTGGCCTTCAAACAGTGCTCGGCTTGCCTGAAAAAGTTTCCGGCTTCCAACGGGCATAGCCTCTGCCTTTTCTGCCTCGGAGAGTCTCATCAGAGCCAGTCTTGCCCCCACTGCAAGAAATTCACCCGTCTGGCCGTGCAAAACCGGAGCTACCGGCTCAAAGCTCACCTGATGGAACTCTCTCTGGCTCCCGTTTCGGCCGCTTCTACCTCGGCTAGCGTCTCTCAGCCTCCTCCGCCTTCGGCCTCTTCTTCCGCTACCATCAAGAAGAAGAAGAAGAGGGACAAGAACGGAGAGAAGAAAAAGAAGCGCGGGTCAGAGAAGAGGCGATCGCTCCCGCCTACTCCGCACACCCCTGTGTCCCCGGGACCCTCGCCACCATACTCGGTCGCGAGATGTCCGTCTCCTGGGTCTTCCATCTGGGGAGGACGGTCCTCCTCGGGATCGCCTGAAAAAGGACACAGGGCTGGGGCTCCAGCTCGCCCACTTCAGGTACTCCCGTCACCGCCTCATGGGAGGGCCCGCTCGCCTATGAGGCAGGCCTCTGTCTCCCCAAGGCCCAGGACTCCGACGCTCGACGACGCGGCAATCACCATGCCGGCCACCATTTCGTCGCCGATTCTACCGGCCACCGTTTCGTCGCCGACTCTGCCAGCCACCGTTTCGTCGGCCACCATTTCGTTGCTCCCGACGGTGGGGGACCCATCCCAGATGGAGTTCCTGAAGGGGATGTTTGAGGTCATGGCTCAGACTTTTGCCAACCAGTTTAAGACCTCCATGCCTGCGGCCTCTGCAGCTCCGGTACCGACCACCGCAAGCCCCAGGGATGCTGGCCTGCTGTGGCCCTTCCGACCTCCTGAGGGTTGAGTGTCCGCTCCGCTGGCCCACCCACATCGTCGCGGGTTGGTCCAGATGTTGAAGCGGTGGACTCCCATCCCGCCGGCCCGCCCAGGCCGTACTGGCGCGGTCCCGATGTGGATGCAAGAGTTCCTCCCTCGTCCTCCGATGACTCCAGCGCCTCTTCGGAGGAGGACGAGGGAGACGTCGACGCCGAAAGAACGCCGTACCAGGCCATCGGCGCGGTTGACCCACTGTGTGGCGAGGATCAACGCTCGCTCACGGCCATGCTGACGCGCCTGGGGACCGCGTTGAACCTGAAGGTGGCCCAGCCACCACTGGAAGGTGAGGACCAAATGACCGCGAAACTGGACAGACGTGTGGTACGGCCGGTCCATATCACCATGCTTCCGTCCATGCTGATGTCGGCGAAGGCGACATGGAGGAAGCCGGTGTCAGCGCACTCCGTTTCGTCCAGGCTCGACGGCATGTATAGAGTCCTGGACGAGAACGTCGAGTTCCTGCAGGCGCACCCCCTGCCAAATTCCCTGGTGGTCAAGGCTTCGACCCCGGAAGGGAAGAAACTGGACGCGGTGGGCCGTAAATTCTACGCCACCGGTTCCCTCTTCCTCCGCGCTGCCAACTACTCGGCTGCCATGGGCCTGTACCAGTCTCACCTCTGGGAGCGAGTGAAGGCCGAAACGGCGACATTACCTGCCGACGCCCAGAAACGGATTGACGCGCTGGCATCCGAGGGCGATTTCCTGCCGGGGCAACAAATGCGAACCGCCAGGCATATAAATGACTATGCGGCGAAGGACATGTCGTCTGCGATCCTGCTCCGTCGCCACGCCTGGCTTAGGGGCACCTCCCTTGATGATGCTATGAAGAAGCTCATCGAGGAGTTTCCCTTCGACGGGCAAGGCCTTTTTGGACAGGACACGGACAAGGTCCTCAATGAAATGCGGCAGGCCAACTCCACCGCCAAGTTTCTGGGGCTCACCACGCCGGCTCCGCCTGCCAGGCCGAGGTTCCAGCCCTTCACGTGGCGCTACCAGGGAAACCCGCAACAACAGGGTGGCCCCGTGGAGCAGCCCAGGTCTGGCTCTTACAAGCAACGACGCCAGCACAAACCGCGCTATCAGCTCTATGGACACGGCAAGCGTTCGGACGCTAAGTCCAAGTCACGCGTTTGAAGCTGCGACGGCCGAGTCTCTCGCGCTCCATCTCCCGTACCTCCCCCTCCGGAACTTCCTCCAGGTATGGTCAGGCATCACGGACGACCGGTGGGTCTTAAAGATCTTGTCCTCTGGCTACGCCATCGAGTTCGTGCGGGCGCCTCGGGTAGGAAGACATCGTCTCACCACCTCGTCCCCCCATTTGGAGGAAGAAATATCAACTCTTCTGTTCAAGGGAGCCATCGAGCGGGTGGCCCCGCCCGATTGGGACAACGGCTTCTACTCGAGGTACTTCGTGGTCCAGAAGACTTCGCCCGATTCTGGACCTGCGCCTCCTCAACAAGTGCATCCACACCAGGAAGTTCCCGATGGTGACCCTGCAGACCGTCCTTCCCCTCATCAACGAAGGGGACTGGTTCACAGTCATAGACCTCAAGGACGCTTATTTCCATGTCTCCATCCTCGAGGAGCACCGACGGTTCCTCCGATTCCGCATCGGCGATTCGGTGTACCAGTACCGATGTCTACCGTTCGGTCTGGCCACGGCACCGCGAGTCTTCACCAAATGCATGGCTCCGGTGGCTGCCTTCTTTCGCCAGCGGGGAATCAGGGTCTTCCCATACATCGACAACTGGTTGATTGTATCCCCCACCAGCTCGTCGGCCATTCGGGACACGCAGTTCACGGTCCACCTCATGGAGAGTCTCGGCCTCAGGATCAACTTCACCAAATCGAAGTTGATTCCCTCTCAACGCGTCGAGTACATCGGAGCAGTACTCGACTCGCTTGCCACCAGAGCCTTTGCACCCCAGAAGCGCTTGCAGGACATCGCGCAGGGAGTGAACGACCTATGCACCAAACTGTGCATCCGGGCGAAAAAGGCTCAAAGACTGCTAGGCCTTATGGCCTCAATGACGGCTGTGGTCCCTCACGCCAAGTTAAAGTTCCGGTCCCTACAGTCGTGGCTTCTACACGAATTCGATGCGCTCCGGGAGAGTCAGTCCAAACGGCTAACTCCGTCCCCGGAGCTGAGGGACCAGCTGGTGTGGTGGACAACACCACTCAACGTGACAACGGGGAAGAGTTTTTATCCCCCGCAACCCTCGTTGCAAATATTGACCGACGCAAGCAACCTCGGCTGGGGGGCTGCCTGCGGGACTCTCAGGGTCAACAACCCTTGGTCGCCTCAGGAGATGGTGCACCATATCAACTACTTGGAGCTACTGGCCATTTGGAAGGCCCTCCGTTCCTTCGAGACCATGCTCATGGGCAAGGCGGTCCAAGTGGCTTCGGACAACACCACGGCTGTGGCGTATCTGAACAAGCAGGGAGGAACACGATCCACCACCCTTCTTTACCTCGCCGTGCAACTCTGGGAGTGGTGCCTAGAGAGGCACATTTTCCCGATTGGAGTGCACATTCAGGGCAAGCTGAATGTCCTGGCCGACCATCTCAGCCGCCTCACCTCGACGACCCACGAATGGGAACTGAACGACGAGGTGTTCCAGTCGCTTTGCGAGGCCTGGGGGACTCCAAACATCGACCTCTTCGCATCGGAGTCCAACACGAAATGCCACAGGTACTGTTCCAGGGCGGGCATCGGTGTGAACTCCGAGGGTGATGCCTTCATGAAACGGTGGGATCAGGACTATTTCTACGCTTTTCCTCTGTTTCCCCTGATCCAGAAGGTCCTCACCAGAATGCTTCAGCACAGGACCAGAGCCATCCTAGTGGCCCCAGCATGGCCTCGCCAACCATGGTTTCCGCTGCTGTTGCGCATGTCATCTCAGTATCGCACGCTACCGGAGTCACCTACACTCCTCCAAATGGAGCAGGGCCAGCTCCACCACTCGGACCTGCCCAGCCTCCACCTCACCGCGTGGAGGATAACCCCAGACTGTCCAGGATCCTGGAACTAGCCAGGCGCCCTTCCACAAGGAAGTCCTACGCTTCCAAATACAGACGCTTTTGTGCTTTCCTGGCATCTCAGCAGACCCCCCTCTCGCAGGTGGAGCTGCAGGACGTCTTGACCTACCTCCTCCATCTGGCGGAATCTGGCTTCAGCATCACCTCCATCCGAGTACACCTCGCAGCGGTGGTGGCTCACTCTCCAGCTGGCTCGCCTGCTTCTGGCGCTTTCCACGACCAAATGGTGAAACGTTTCCTCAAGGGATTGCGGAACGCCTTCCCGCCGATCAGGACTCCGACGGCCCAATGGTCACTCTCTACCGTCCTTAACGCGCTCACCAGGACTCCTTTCGAGCCCATGGCTACCGCGGACGCTCGTCTCCTCACATGGAAGACGGCTTTTCTTGTGGCCATCACGTCTGCTCGGCGAGCTGGTGAGCTGGTCGCCCTGCGGGTGGACGCACCTTTTCTCCAGTTCTTCAATGACCGTGTGGTACTCCAAGCGGACATCACCTTCCTCCCCAAGGTGGTCTCCCAGTTTCATATGGCACAGACTATCTCCTTGCCAACATTCTTCCAGAACCCCGCTAACGCCCAAGAAAGGACTTGGCACACGCTGGATGTCAAACGGGCTTTATTGTTTTACACCAGCAGGACAAGGGAGTTCAGGAAGTCGCAACGCCTTTTCGTGGCGTATGGGGGCAAGTCCAAAGGTGAACCCATCTCTGCGCAGCGATTCTCCAAATGGATCACCTCTACCATCTACTTGGCCTACGAGTCGGCATCGCTGCCCCCTCCACCGCATGTCAGGCCGCACTCTACCAGAGCGGTTGCAACATCCACGGCCTTTCTGGAGGGCACACCGCTTGAGGACATCTGTAAGGCTGCCACCTGGTCCAGACCTTCTACATTTGTCCAGCACTACAGGGTGGACACCAGAGCCACTGCGGACGCCAGGCTTGGCCGTGTCGTCCTCACTCGGGGGCTCTGGGCCCATCGCCCTTGACAGTTCACCCTGCCTGACCGACATCATCTTCATCGTGGGATCATCTCATCCGACTGCCCACCGACCAAGTAAGTGTGAGCTTGCTAATCTCCCATGAGTGTGGATTCACAAACTATACGGAGGAGAAAGTTCGGTTTCACTTACCAGTGATAACTTTCGTTCTTCGAGTATATAGTTTGTGAATACACACTACCCACCCTGCCTCCCCTCTTGAGCTGCATGGATGAGATCAATTGGTTTATCCTGTGCTTGGCTTAAGTATGGAACTGAGGTAAAATGGCGCGCGGGCGCCTCAGGGTGGGCGGTACGGTGGGCGGTCTTACCGCCAAAACTTTTGACCAATAGCTTTTCAAGCCTCCGATCGGCCGTTCTGCGCAGGCGCATAACCCCATGAGTGTGTATTCACAAACTATATACTCGAAGAACGAAAGTTATCACTGGTAAGTGAAACCGAACTTTATCATTTATATTCTCACAACTGTTGTACAAAGAGGGATGCAAGTGGCAATTTGTTAACTTGCAGCAATTCACCTTTGCTCAGAGCAGTTTACACCACTGCACTTACAAGAGAGCAAATAACTGATTGGATTCTGGCCACAACTTTATGAAATCCTTCTAAAACTAAAATTCTAATATTATTTCCTTTTAGTAATAACAATATACCAGAGTTTATTTTTCTTATTTTACGTCTTAAAAGTTTTATTTAAAATACAGTAGTAGCACAATAGATTTTATGTAATAAATTTCCAGAAAGGTGTCCATGATATCCGTGCACTGACTTGATGCATCTAAATTAGAGAGCTGGTGTCTATGAAAACATATGCCAAATAAAATGTGTTAGTTTTTAAGGTGCTACAAAACTCTTTCTTGGATTTGCTTCATCAAAATTATAAACAAATGTATAAGATAAAAGTAAGTGAAAGACAATCTTCATTGTGAATATTAATAGCATTATCACTAGTGGAGATCATCATCTGAGCAAACTATAGATGCTTCTGTCTGTGCTCTGCTCAATAAAGAACTATATACACATCTGTATAAAATAATAACTGGCCATACTACTTGATACTGTTTTTGACTTCATTTTCTTCCAAAACATCTGGTTTCTGAAAATGTATTAAGCAGAATAACTGTATCCCTTCCTATAAGCCGTTAAGACAGCTATAAAATATTTTTGTTTCAGCAAGCTACAAACCCAAGTTGGGAAAGATATTTGAACAACTCCTTCCATTGTATTTTAGCCAGTTATTAGGGAACATAGGTTTACTTGCCAATGCACTGAATTCCGGATGGGCTGGACTGGAAGCCTTCATTACAGTCACACCTGTAGCTTCCAATAATGTTGATGCAGCGACCATTTTCACATATACCTGGCTTGGCACGGCATTCATTTTCATCTTTACCACAAGCAAATTGCAAAAACAAAAAATAAGTATGTATGTCATTGGAACAGCCAAGATAATATCAATAGTTTAAAACTAAAATAATTAGTTGTTAGTTTAACAAAAGCTGCAATTAAAAGCTAACACTGGTGAACTTGATTCAAATATACTCATTTAAACAATGCTTATTGTATGACTTTTTAGCAGTTACTATGCAATAAAAAAAATCCAATACCTTAAGATTATTATTAAGCTAAAATGAGTTTAACCATTTCCTTTCTGTCCTAGAAAACTGCACATCTTTACTTCATACTTACCCATGCAACCTTCTCCATCTGGTCTACGGGTCATTCCAGGAGGACAGATACACATGAAGGTTCCAATTAGATTTTTGCACATCATGCCTCTTGATTCGCAGTCATGTAGACCTTCCGCGCACTCATCAAGATCTTTTAAAAAGGAAAAGTATCTTTCTGTTTAGAGGATAGATCTATCTTTCCTTCATCAGACAATACATTCTCAGTGCAATTTTGTTTATTTTTACTCTGAGGAGAATCACACGGATTTCATACTGAGCAGTGCTTGGAATGTTAGATCTGAAAAAGACTAGTTAATACATTAAATATTGGGAAACTAACTTGTTCCTATTGATATTTCAAACCAAACCAATTCAATATTAACACATTACTTAAAAACAGCAGACTGGTTTGACATTTACACCAGACACATGTAACTCAATGCTTCTCTAAACTAAAGAGAAAATTGAAAGGAGAAAATCACCTATATTTCCCTTTCAAAACTAAATCTATACGAAGATGCAGATGCTTCTGTGCATGCAGATGAAGGTGCAGAGTCTTCTGTGAATGCGTGAAAGTGGCCATTTTACTTCACAAAAAGTGCCCATGCCAAACCAGGAAGTAAAATGGCCAATTTTGCGCATGTGCAAAACTAGGAAGTAAAATGGTCACTTTCATGCATGCACAGAAGTTGTTTCAAGTTGGGCAGCTATATAAATTGGACTAAATAAATAATAAAATGGCCGCTTTTCATGCATGCACAGAAGCGTCTGTATTTACTTCCTGGTTTGGTGAGGGCATTGTGGGCCTAATGGAATGCCTTCGAGGGTTGTATCTGGCCCATGGGCCATAGTTTGGCCATGCCTACTCTGTAAAGACCCAACTAACCATGTCCCATTACCATACTTCTTTAATGTAATACTGTAAGAAACTTTAACTGAAACTACAGATTTAGTTAGAAATTGGTTCAAAGCTATGTTATGCCACTCAAAGTAGTTAGTGAGGTCCCAGAACCTAACCATGGCTTTTTGGGTATTATAGTTGAAACACATTTATAAGGCCAGTTTTGGGCTATGTTGTATAACTCTTTGCAGAAGAGGAGTGTAGAAAGATATGCCCTCTTCAGAAGGCATGAAATGAAGAGAAAAAGGTGGGCCAAACGGTGTACAAACCAGAAATCCAGAATCCGTTTGAGGCAAACAGATAAATTCCAATGTTATGAAAAAGAAGTGTCTACAATTGCTTATATGAAGTCAAAATCAAATGTCTTTATTGTATAATAACGAATATCCAAACAATTATACCAAAACCATTCCAGTAAAATCGGTTTTTCCGGTTCTTCTTCAGGAAGCATACCAATGAATGCTTTTAAGCAGCAAAACTCCTGTTAACATTATTTCTCAGGTTTTTTAAAAAATAGATTTAAAAATGTAAATAAATGTTTAACATTTAGATTTTTCAGAGACTTTTTGAGGCATTCATCCAAAAGATAACAAATTCAATGGTGATGTGTTAATTCTAACATGTTATCTTCAAGTTCTGCTCCCAAATAAATGGGTACAAGATTGCAGTAACATTCTTCTAATATTATAAGAAGTAAAAGGCTTTGTATCAGTGAATTCTGGACCACTGGAGCAAATGGAGACACTGCCCCCCATCCTTCCTCTTTGTTGGATAGAAAAGGTGCTAGAGACCATCCCCCAACCCGAAGAATAATACGGATATGCCAACGGAACCAACCTAATAGGATAATTTTCAGTTCCATTAAATATTAAATTTACTGAATTGTACTACTGCAGTATTAAAGGGGACGGGGTGGCTCAGTGGTTAAGATGCTGAACTTGATAACCGGAAGGTCAGCAGATCAGCAGTTCAAAACCTGAGTGCTGCATGATGGGGTGAACTTCCCTCTTTGTTCCAGCTCCTGCCACACTAGCAGTTTGAAAGCAAGAAATTGCAAGTAGATAAATAGTAGATGGTGGGAAGCTAAACAGCACTCCTTGGACTCCGGTGTCTAGTCATGCCTGCCACGTGTCCACGGAAATGTCTGCTGATGCAGAGAGCACTGGCTCTTTGGCTATAAACAGAGATGAGCACTGAACCCTAGAGTTGGATACGACTGGCTTTCGAGCAAGAGTGACCTTTACCTTTACCTTACTGCAGTATTATTTGCAAAGGAAGAGAGAGGAAACAAATCCAGAACTAGTTGGTACTACCTATTCTTGATGTTAGCTTCCATCCCACTGGTCACCATTGCTTTCTAGTCCTAAAGAGCCCCACCATTTATTTGTAGACTATTTAATTGTGCATGATACCACATGATAGTTACACTATTTGTTACAAGCAACAATATTATATGTAAAATGTAATTCACATAAATTATCAATACTTAGATATAAAGATCATTACCTTTACACATTTTTTGGTCTTCTCTTAATTCATAGCCTACTGGACAAGTGCATTCATAGAAACCGTAGGTGTTTATGCAGCGAAAAGCACACAACAAAGGGTTCTGTGCACATTCATTTATATCTAACAGAAAAGACAGAAACAACACGTTTGGTTTATTACACCCACTTCTTCATACAGTACTTTAAAAAACTGACGGAGTGGAAATTTTATAAATAGCAGTGATCCAACCCATGCCTATGTTGATGCAGGCTCAGATGGGAAGGGATTTGGATAGTAAATTATGAAGTTCTCTTCCCACCAATCCCTCCTGTCTGATCCCTCACCCACGTGAACACTGCAGTGTCATACCTGTCAAGTTCTGGATTTGAAAATAAGGGGAATTTTGGGCCATGTCCCCTCCCCACCAGGCCATGCCCCCTCCTCCCCACAATTGAGACACATCCAAGAGCCTAGAAGAGAAGGAGCCACCAGAGCTAGGGAGGAGGTACATACTGTAATTTTAAACCCCTTTCCCCATTCGCTCCCACATCACTTCATAATATGGTGATTTTTTTATGGAACTGTTTTTACACTTATATCAGTTAATTGTCTCCTGTCTTACCCTTGTGTACCTCAATTTCATTTAAAAAATGAAATATCCTCTTTATGTTGTATGCAAATATGTTTGAAGCCAATTGGGTCATTGTCTCTTCCCGGCCAAAACGGGATACTTGACAGCTACGTGCAGTGTACTGTTCACTATACCCAATAAGGAAGATATACATATCTTCTTTTGCTGGTTGGGACCCTGCCCTGCAAGTTAATCAAGCCTGCAGGGGAGTGGATTTTGCCAAAAAATATTTTTTGTATTAAATGTCTAGTAGTTTTCCAACCATCCCTCTATTAATAAAGAAAGCAAGGCATAAACAGGGACTGTGGTGGCTCAAGTGGTTAAGACGCTGAACTTGAGGACTGGAAGGTTAGCAGGTAAGCAGTTCAAGACCCAAGTCTCTGTCTCAGCTCCTGCCAACCCAGAAGTTTGAAAGCAAGAAATTGCAAGTAGATAAATTGGTAAATATCATTTCATGTCTAGTCATGTCTGCCACATGAGCATGGAAACATCTGTAGGCACAGACAGCACTGGCTCTTTGGCTACAATCAGAAATGAACACTGAACCCTAGAGTTGGATACCACTGGCTTTCGAGCAAGGGTGACCTTTACCTTTAAGGCATAAATGGGATTACAAGGGAGAAGAAATGATACATTCTTCTCTTCCCATCACAAGATTCTTTGCACTGTGAGTAAGCCTATCTGCTTGCAGCTTAAAGGGCATCTTCTCCATAAGTTCAGTGCTTGTTCTACCCAGAATCATTTTAAAACTATGAGCAAGGTTGCTCTCACACAGTCATGACATCACAAACAGACAACCTTTGAGGAAACACCACCTGAAAGTCTTATCTTCTGTAGTTTCTTCCACATTCCAGAAGGCCAAGATGCCTCTCCTATTATTAAGATCAAAGTTTTAAGCTAAAATATGCTGTTACATTTGCCTTCAGCCGTATCCACTATCAGATGATATCTCCTAAACTATAATGGAATATTGAAAATGTTTTCAAAGACTGAACAGGCATTCCTTCCCCCATATGTATAAAACAAAACAGAGCTATCTCCCTTTTCTGTTCCACTCTAGAAAGTTAGAAGTAAGACCTCAAAGTAGGCTAGTAGCTGAAATTTAGTCAGAAGATACAGCAAATTATCATTTACCTTCACAATTCATCATTGGTCCAGGTTCAAACCCTTCAAGGCAATTACATTCAAAGCTACCAATCACATTGGAACATGTGCCATTTCCACATGGATTACCAATAGAACACTCATCGGTATCTAGGATATAACAGGAAAAACAAACTTTGGAAAACTCGGATTCAGGCCAAGTTCATGAACTTCCAAGGATTACAACATGTGCAAATATAAAATGTCCACATTGTACAGCATATGCACACATACCTACGCAATGCACTCCAGTGTAGTCTAGGTTGTACCCTAAGGGACACTCACAACGGAATGATCCATCTGTGTTTATACAATGACCATTTGAACAAATGCCTGGACTCTCAAGACATTCATTGACATCTAAAAAAGAAAAGCCAGGTCAAATCTTTCATATTGTTTGTCTATCCATCTTAGGACTCTTTCAGTACATCTGGCAACATTTTAATAGGATTCTCTTTTCTTCTGCTATAGGTATAGATTTTAATGAACAATTGCAGAATTTCCTTTTCTGTTCCTCCCATTGAGTTTTAATGGCTAAAAAATGAAACAAATTTTTTCTAATGTCAAAACCAGAAAAATATAAGCATTATTCCCTCTCATTAAAAATGTCTTTGTAGTGACAGTACCAACATAATGATATATTTGTCTGGCCAGATATTTTTAGAAAGCTTCTGAAAACTTTTATACTTCAGCTAGCTTTGTGTATAGTATGATGATTATTTTTTAAAATCACTTGTTATAATCTACTGTGTTTACATATTAGAATTTGCCCATTTGTTGTTTCATTTCTGCCATTTTCAGTACTTTGATGTTCTGCGCTACTTTAAAATTTTTATTAATTTTTTATTTTATTGCATTTTATTTGTAGTAAGCCACTGGTTGTTTTTGCCAAAAAGCAGAAATAACAATCAGAATAAAAGCAAAGATTTGTTGACTGAAAGCTTGTTACTTAGTAACACCATGCAGAAGGCAAGCAACATAACTTTCAAGAGGGCAATTAAAAAGTCTCCAGTGAGATTCTCAAGTGTGTACCAAGTCATTAAATGCAGATACAAGTACTGCCTGGAATCTCAGCAGTGACTTGTTAATTTCCAGCTAGAATTTTAACACTGTTTGCTTTCAGTCATGGCATAGCTAAACAGTAAGATTTCGGCCCTTACAGTAACAGACCAGCAAAAATATAGCTGATAACGATAGAATACTTATTGCAGATAGACTACTTATTGCAGTAGCAATACGTATTTTTTCCTAGGCATATATCAACCTATGCTGCCAAGGTAACTCTCCAGAGAAAGTGGAAGATGAAAAGGCAATTAAAAACGAGTATTCCTAGGGTAAGCCTTATGTTGTCTAGCAAGGAAATAACTGTATTTGAACAATTGAGATGCTTCAGTAGAAAGATACTGGAATCCTGTATGCAATGGACAACATTCTGTTGCTTAGGATAGTAAATCATAGCCAAAAGAGACCCACTAAATCAATGGGGTCTGGTGAGTCAATTTGAATAAAAAGAATTTCCAAAGAAATTGACTCACCAGATCCCCATTAATTCAGTGGGGATACTTGTTCCCAATTGCTTTTTCATCATTTATTTTCATTACGTATTCAATAAACTTACTTTGTTAAGCCACAGGATTTCAGCCAATTTCATTGGTACCTTAAATTAAACATTTCAGTAATGGCTCCTTACCAATGTGGAACGTATGCTCCACATGACTGTCTATTTCCACTTTAAAAACCATCTAGAGTCCAATCCTAACTAGCCAGGATGGCTGAGTCAACAAATGCTTAAAGCTATGCTGAATCCAAACATCTTCCAGACTAAGGAGATTGAATTAATGAAGTAAAAAGTATCCTACTGAGTACATTAGGACATAGGACCATTGTACCAGTTGTTTTAAGTTACTGTGTGAAAACCCTGTTACAGTACTTAGCTGGGTAAATTGCATTTAAGCAGGCCCACTGACTCAATGGAGATTTGCTGCCTCAACTCTTATTCACTTATTCAAATGGGCCTCTCAGCAGGCCCATTCAAATCAATAGAAAGTTCGGTTTCACTTACCAGTGATAACTTTCGTTCTTCGAGTATATAGTTTGTGAATACACACTCATGGGTTATGCGCCTGCGCAGAACAGCCGATCGGAGGCTTGAAAAGCTATTGGTCAAAAGTTTTGGCGGTAAGACCGCCCACCGTACCGCCCACCCTGAGGCGCCCGCGCGCCATTTTACCTCAGTTCCATACTTAAGCCAAGCACAGGATAAACCAACTGATCTCATCCGTGCAGCTCAAGAGGGGAGGCAGGGTGGGTAGTGTGTATTCACAAACTATATACTCGAAGAACGAAAGTTATCACTGGTAAGTGAAACCGAACTTTCTCCTTCGTATAGTTTGTGAATCCACACTCATGGGAGATTAGCAAGCTCACACTTACTTGGTCGGTGGGCAGTCGGATGAGATGATCCCACGATGAGCTGAAGAACCCGTAGGTGGACCCGTCAGGGGCGTTGAGTCCGGAGCCCCCTGGTGAGGACGACACGGCCAAGCCTGGCGTCCGCAGTGGCTCTGGTGTCCACCCTGTAGTGCTGGACAAATGTGGAAGGTCTGGACCAGGTGGCAGCCTTACATATGTCCTCAAGCGGTGTGCCCTCCAGAAAGGCAGTGGATGTGGCAACCGCCCTGGTGGAATGCGCCCTGACATGCGGTGGAGGTGGCAGTGAAGCTGACTCGTAGGCCAGGTAGATGGTAGAGGTGATCCATTTGGAGAACCTTTGAGCAGAGATGGGTTCACCCTTGGACTTTCCCCCATAAGCCACAAAGAGGCGTTGTGACTTCCTGAACTCTCTAGTCCTGCTGGTGTAAAACAATAAAGCTCGTTTCACATCCAGCGTGTGCCAAGTCCTTTCTTGGGCGTTAGTGGGGTTCTGGAAGAAGGTTGGCAAGGAGATAGTTTGTGCCATGTGAAACTTGGAGACCACCTTGGGTAGAAAGGTGATGTCCGCTTGGAGGACGACGCGGTCGTTGAAGAACTGGAGAAAAGGTGCGTCTGCTCGCAGGGCAACCAGCTCACCAGCTCGTCGTGCAGACGTGATGGCCACCAGGAATGCTGTCTTCCATGTGAGGAGACGAACATCGGCGGTAGCCATGGGCTCGAAGGGGGTCCTGGTGAGCGCGTTAAGAACGGTGGACAGTGACCATTGAGCCGTCGGTGTCCGGGCCGGCGGAAAAGCGTTCTTTAGTCCCTTGAGGAAGCGCTTTACCGTTTGGTCGCGGAAGGCCCCGGAAGCGGGCGAGCCAGCAGGAGAGTGCGCTACCACTGCTGCGAGATGCACTCGGATGGAGGTGATGCTGAGGCCAGACTCCGCCAGCTGGAGGAGGTAGGTTAAAATGTCCTGCAGTCCCACCTGCGTGGGGGGCGTTTGCCGGGCGGCCAGGAAAGCACAAAAACGCCTGTATTTGGAAGCGTAGGACTTCCTTGTGGAAGGGCGCCGCGCTAGTTCAAGGATCCTGGCCAGTCTGGGGTTATCCTCCACGCGGTGAGGTGGAGGCTGGGCAGGTCCGAATGGTGCAGCTGGCCCTGCTCCATTTGGAGGAGTGTCGGTGATTCCGGCAGTGTGCGATACTGTGACGACATGCGCAACAGTAGCGGAAACCAGGGTTGGCGCGGCCACGCCGGTGCCACCAGAATTGCATTGGCTCTGTGTTGGTGCATCCTGGTGAGTACCTTCTGGACCAGAGGAAACGGAGGAAAGGCATAGAGATAGTCCTGATCCCACCGTTTCATGAAGGCATCGCCCTCGGAGTTCAGTCCGATGCCTGCTCTGGAGCAGTACCTGCTGAGTTTCTTGTTGGACTCCGATGCAAAGAGGTCGATGCTCGGCGTCCCCCAGACCTGGCACAGGGACTGGAACACTCCGTCGTCCAGCTCCCATTCGTGGGTCGTCGAGGTGAGACGGCTCAGGTGGTCTGCCAAGACATTCAGTGTGCCCTGAATGTGCACTCCAATTGGGAAAATGTGCCTCTCCAGGCACCATTCCCACAACTGCACTGCAAGGTACAAGAGGGTGGTGGACCGTGTTCCTCCCTGCTTGTTGAGGTACGCCACCGCCGTGGTATTGTCCGAGGCCACTTGAACCGCCTTGCCGGTGAGCAGAGTCTCGAAGGAGCGCAGGGCCTTCCAAATGGCCAGCAGCTCCAAGTAATTTATGTGGTGCACCGTTTCGTGCGGTGTCCAGGTGTCGTTGACCGTGAGAGTCCCGCAAGCAGCGCCCCAGCCGAGGTTGCTCGCGTCGGTCAGTATCTGCAGCGAAGGTTGCGGGGGGTAGAAACTCTTCCCCGTGGCCACGTTGAGTGGTGTAGACCACCACAGCAGTTGGTCCCTCAGTTCTGGAGATGGGGTCAACCGTTTGGATTGGCTCTCCCGAAGTGCGTCGAACTCGTGAAGGAGCCACGATTGCAGGGACCTGAATTTCAATTTGGCATGGGGGATCACTGCCGTCGTTGAGGCCATCAGGCCTAGAAGTCTCTGAGCCTTCTTCGCCCGGATGCACGGTTTCGTGCGCAGTTCGCTCACCCCCTGCGCAATGTCCCGTAAGCGTTTCTGGGGGGCGTAGGCTCTCGTAGTGAGCGAGTCGAGTACCGCTCCAATGTACTCGACGCGCTGGGAGGGAGTCAACTTCGACTTGGTGAAGTTGATCCTGAGGCCGAGACTCTCCATGAGGTGAACCGTGTATTGTGTGTCCCGAACGGCCGACGATTTGGTGGGGGAGACGATCAACCAATCGTCGATGTATGGGAAGACCCTGATGCCCCGTTGGCGGAGGAATGCAGCCACCGGAGCCATGCATTTGGTGAAGACCCGCGGTGCCGTTGCCAGACCGAACGGTAGGCATCGGTACTGGTACACGGAATGGTCGATACGGAAGCGGAGAAACCGTCTGTGTTCCTCGAGGATGGAAACGTGGAAGTAGGCATCCTTGAGGTCTATGACTGTGAACCAGTCCCCTTTGTTGATGAGGGGGAGGACGGTCTGTAGGGTCACCATCCGGGACTTCCTGGTGTGGATGCATTTGTTCAGGCGGCGTAGGTCCAGGATAGGGCGAAGGCCTCCGTCCTTCTTCTGGACCACGAAGTACCTCGAGTAGAAGCCGTTGTCCCAGTCGGACGGTGCTACCCGCTCGATGGCTCCCTTGGAGAGAAGGGTTGCTATTTCTTCCTCCAAATGGGGGGACGAGGTGGTGAGACGATGTCTTCCTACTCGAGGCACCCGCACGAACTCGATGGCGTAGCCAGAGGACAAGATCTTTAAGACCCACTGGTCGTCCGTGATGCCCGACCATGCCTGGAGGAAGTTCCGGAGGGGGAGGTACGGGATGTGGAGCGAGAGAGACTCGGCCGTCGCAGCTTCAAACGCGGGGCTTGGGCCTCGCGGTCGAACGCTTGTCCTGTCCGTAGGGCCGGTAGCGGGGTTTGTGTTGTCGCCGCTGTTTATAGGAGCTGGATCTAGGCTGCTCCGTCGGTCCCTGCTGCTGTGGGTTGCCCTGGAACCGCCGTGTGAAGGGCTGGAACCTCGGCCTGGTGGAAGTTGCCGGCGTGGTGAGCCCCAGGAACTTCGCCGTGGAACTGGTCTGGCGCATCTCATTCAGGACCTTATCGGTGTCCTGACCGAATAGGCCCTGCCCGTCGAAGGGAAACTCCTCGATGAGCTTTTTCATAGCGTCATCGAGGGAGGTGTCCCTGAGCCAAGCATGGCGACGGAGGTAGATTGCGGAGGCCATGTCTTTTGCCGCATAATCGTTGATATGCCGGGCAGTGCGCATCAGCTGCTCGGCGACGAAGTCCCCCTCGGTGGCCAGCGCGTCAATCCTCTTCTGGGCATCGGCGGGCAGTTTAGCCGTCTCAACCTTCACCTGCTCCCAGAGGTGAGATTGGTACAGGCCCATGGCGGCCGAATAGTTTGCGGCCCGAAAGAATAGGGAGCCGGTGGCGTAAAACTTACGCCCCACCGCGTCCAATTTCTTTCCCTCCGGCGTCGACGGGACCGGGAATCCGCTGGTGGCCGTCCTATGCTGGAAGGCCTTGACCACCAGGGAATTCGGCAGGGGGTGCGCCTGCAAGAACTTGACGTTCTCGTCCAGGACCCGGTACATGCTGTCGAGCCTGGACGAAACGGAGTGTGCCGCCAAAGGTTTCTTCCACGTCGCCCTCGCCGTGGTCATCATGGAGGGGAGCATGGTTATGTGGACCGGTCGCACAGCACGCCTGTCGAGCTTCGCGGTCATCTGATCCTCACCCTCCAACGGCGGTTGGTCGACCTTCAGGTTGAGGGCGGTGCCGAGCCTCGTGAGCATGGCGGTCAGTGAGCGCTGGTCCTCACCACGCGGTGGGTCCACCGAGCCGATGGCCTGTTCCGGCGTGCGCTCGGCGTCGACGTCTCCCTCGTCCTCCTCCGACGACGAGCTGGACTCATCGGAGGACGAGGGAGGCAGTCTTTCGTCCACGTCCGGACCGCGCCAGTACGGCCTGGGCGGGCCGGCGGGATGGGCGTCCACCGCATCAACGTCCGGACCACACCATGACGGGTTGGGTGGGCCGGCGGAGCGGGTACTCGACCCACGGGAGGTCGGTGGGGCCGCGGCAGAGCCGGGATGCCCGGGGCTTGCGGTGGTCGGAACCGGAGCCGCAGAGGCCGCAGGCGTGGAGGTCTGGAACCTGGTCGCAAACGACGCCATGACCTGGAACATCTCTCGGACGAGGGCCATCTGAGACGCGTCCGAGTCCGCTGGCGGTGGAGCTCCGGTGGCCGGCGGGATGGTGGCCCACGAAACGGTGGGAGCCGAAACGGTGGCCGGCGTCGGTGTCGGCGAAACGGTCGTCGAAACGGTGACGACCGCCTCGTCCGTCGGTGTCCTGGGCCGTGGAGAGACGGAGGCCTGCCTCGGCGAGGAGTTTCTGCCCCGAGGAGGAGAGGAGAGCACCTGAGGTGGGCGAGCTGGAGCCCCAGCCCTGCGTCCTTTCTCAGGTGACCCGGAAGACGACCGTCCTCCCCAGATGGAGGATCCCGGAGAAGGACATCGGGCAGTCGAGAACGGCGGCGAAGGCCCGGGAGAGGCGGGTGTGCGCGGAGTGGGGGGAAGCGACCGTCTCTTCTCCGACCCACGCTTGCGCTTCTTCTCACCGTTCTTGTCCTTCTTCTTCTTCTTCCTCATCGGAAGCACGGAGGAAGAGGCCGGCGGTGGTTGAGCGGCAGCGGCGGCCGTGGAGGCGGACGCGGCGGGAGCCAGAGCGAGCTCCATCAGGTGAGCCTTGAGGCGATTGCTTCGGTTCTGCACCGCGAGGCGCGTAAACTTTTTGCAATGCGGGCAAGACTGGCTCTGATGCGACTCTCCCAAACAAAAAAGGCACAGGCTGTGTCCGTCGGAAGCCGGAAACTTCTTAAGGCAAGCCGTGCACTGTTTAAACGCTGCAGCCATCAACCGCGGAAAAAATTCTTCCAGTGGAAGTTTCTGGAGACGAGTACCCCGAAGGGCCGACCAGCCGCCACCCCCTTGAGGGGGGAGACGGTGATCGATGCGAAAAATTGGCTACTGAATCCACTCAAGAGAAGAGACAGAGCCGGGGTGGCGATCCTGCCCGGAGGACAAGATCACCGAGAAAAATTGTTAAGATTTGCCAAAAAGACTTTCCCTCAGAAGGGCAAAAAAATTGAGGAAGCTCTCAACGATCGTCCTGCTGCTACGGCGGAAAGAAGAGAACTGAGGTAAAATGGCGCGCGGGCGCCTCAGGGTGGGCGGTACGGTGGGCGGTCTTACCGCCAAAACTTTTGACCAATAGCTTTTCAAGCCTCCGATCGGCTGTTCTGCGCAGGCGCATAACCCATGAGTGTGGATTCACAAACTATACGAAGGAGAACTTATGGAGGAGTTGACTCACTAAATCCCCAATGATTTAATGGGTCTGCTCTAGGCTAAGCAATAGGTTTCTGGCGAATGCATTAAAGCAAGGTCTAGTGATTGGGGATAATATCAAATAAAAGGAGTACCTTCACGAGTATCATCAATCCCAGGTATAGTCCCATGGCCATATGGACACAAATCCTGGAAGGCAACTGTGAGAAAACATTTTTGGAACAACAGAAAAGGAACAAACCTTATAATAATTAAACTCTTCTTTATAGAAGATTTACTATAGTGTATTTAAAAGAGAACAAAACATATTTTAAACAAAATCTATTAAAAGAGAGATTTTGCTGCTTTTATTTGCACAAGAAATACTATACCACTTCACAATGTACACTATATCTGAAATGTAATCAGCAACAACAACAGTAATGAGCATTTTGTTTTCAATATAAGCCAAGAGCAAATATAAGCCAAGAGCAACAAGGCCCAACTCAAAACCACTAATTACTCTACTTTCTCTAGGTTACTTATCTAGCCAACTCATTTCCTAAGGCGACTTAGTGAATAGGATTCACCAAATTAATTTAGTACACTGAGTAAACATACAATTTCTGACACTATTTGCACAAAGTAATCTCAGTGAACTGTTGGGAATTTTTCAAGAATGTGGTTAGATAAGCAGAAACTCTTATGTTGGCTGTTATTTTCTTTTCTTTCTACTTCCCCTTGAAAAACGTTATTGTTCTCTACCTTCTTCTTCTTTAGGGCACAGCTCACATGGATCACCCCATCCTTCTCCTGGCATCTTGCTGCAACAGCATTTTGCCTTCGTGGTATTAAAAGCCTTCGGTACTGAGCACTTCCCATTTTCAAAGTTAGTAAAACAGAAGCTCTGTCGAGTATCTATAGGGGGGGAAATGCAACACAGTTACTTTAAACCAGTGGTGAGTACACCGCTGTCACCCCAGCACAGAGTTCACTCCGCCCCTCTGCCCAGCAGCCCAATGGGAGTGGTTCCTCCCTCCCCCCAGCACAGAGTTCATCCTGCCCCTCTGTGGCACGGATGGCAACCTGTTGAGTTTGGGCACTCAGTCTCTAAAAGGTTTGCCATCACTGCTTTAAACATTTGTGCTGGTTAACTTCTCCAAATTAGCGAACCAGACTCTCTACTGAATGTCTCCAATAGAAATAAAATGCTTGGAATTACAGTGAATTATGAAACATGAGACAGTACATCCGTATGTTTTTGCAGCCCAACTAAGTCCCACACAATCTTTCTACTGTTGCTGAATCTGAAAGTGTCAAAGCAGTCATAAAGTGCTATTTTTCATCTTTTAAAAAGGCACGCAGAGAAGATATAGCTTGTTTGACATGAGAATTTCCATCTCGAAAGTCCAGTTCTCATTTTAAACAATATGGTCAAAATCCTATTGGAGTGAACAACTTGTGGAAAGTCAATGCCATAACTTGTGATAATTTCTTGCTGGTACAACTGCATTTTAGGAGTTAGGTCGACATGTGCTCCCCCCATATTTGAAGAAAAAATAGCTTTTTCAACATTTCTGACAAAAATATGACACCAAGCCTCAATAGTGCATGAGAGCTCTTGAGGAAGGAATGGTGTTCCCGAGGTTTAGATATTTGGATGGTTGGGTTGATGTGTGGAGGGACTTTGCAAATTGCTCACTTTTGTTCTTGCAGATATGTAAAAATGCTTATTTTCAATCAGTGACTGATACCGAACACTTAATCATACTTATCTAGAAGCGAGTTCCCACAACTCAATGGGATTTATTTTCACGTAGGTGGCATAAAACTGCATCACCAGAGTTGTTATACTTTCAGGATAATATAATTAGGAACCCTAATTGTTTATGACAAGTTCTTAAGAGGTACCCCTTTAAATCCCATCAGAATCTGACCTGCATTTGGCTAAGCTGTGGAAGAGGGCCTTCTCTGTGGCTTTGGAATTTCCTTCTTTTTCTTCCTTTCTGTGATAGCTTTTTCTCAATGTGTGAAGACCCTTTTTTGTTAGGCAGGCACTTCATTTGCTGAATTTTATTTTCCTGGCATGTCACTCTGGCTTTGATTCAGCTTTCCATATGTTAATAATTGTATTATACTCATAGCTTAATAATGACTTTGGAATTTTATTAATCAAACAATAAGGTAGAAATATTTTGCATAAATAAATGTGAGAGACCCATATTTTGTTTACAGCCTGGCTGCCTAGTCTTATATACTGTATGTGTGTTGACTGTTACAACCTACTACAGCCATTGTACTTACCAAAACATCTCCTGCCATTGTCTGATATCACAAAGCCTGTTGGGCAGATGCACTGGAATCCTCCTGGAGTATTAGTGCAGGAACCAAAGAGACAGATGTTGGGATCCTCAATGCACTCATTAATATCTGAAAAATGTAATTCAACCATTTATTATTGTCTAAATTAGTATTCTTTTTTCTAGAGAGAGATTGAAAAAATGATCATAACTTGGACACAATATCTTTCAAACAGGTGTGTCCTTTATGAGTGCTTTTTCTTCAATGCTGTTATTTTTAATAGGAAAGAGATTCTTTGCAACCAAAAAAAAAAATTCTATATTTGCATAATTGAATGTGGCTCTAACATCAGCCACTTTTTCCACAGTTACTGTCTTCAATGCCATTCTGTTTGGGAATACTCACTTTAATAGCAAATAACAAATTGTGTGGATTACAGAAGATTAGGAATTTAGATATGTACAGTATATTTTATTAGCTGCATTTTGTCCCTTTATTGAGAGAAAGGTGAATTAGACCTGACACTAATGAATAAAAATAAAATAACACATAGTTTACAATTTTAAAATTCTAAATATATTTTGCCTGTTAAGTAAAAAATATTGTAAGTATTGTTATAACAAAATTCCCATTTAATAAATTAATATATTTCATTGCTCTTAATGATCTTAAGGAACTTCAGAAATTCATTTTTATTACATAGTTCTGTCACTATGAACATGGTTAAATTAGGTTCTTTCTGTTATAGCCCTTTATACCTACTGAGATATGTAATTAAAATATAAATTCAATAGCACTCATAACACATTGCAATTAAGCACATAGTTCTGTATAAGCCAAGAGTATCCTTTCTCATGACCTTTAGTGATGTCATTCAAGGAAACATTATTCCATTATTAATTTTAAAAATTGCTAATTGCCCCTTAAGGGTATGACTGGGCAGAAGGGTGCCCCAAGTTGTTTCAAAGTTTTCTATAGCAATTAAAAATGGCTGTATTTCACATGTCACGTTTCATTATCCGTGGCAATTTTCAGATCATGAATCCACACCACACCTCAAATTGCCACAGTTCTCATTGAGATAACAGATCACACACTTCTTTGTCATTGCCATAATCCTCTTTCCTGGCTTTTTAAAGAAAATGACAAGTGTCATACTGTTAAATTGATTTATCAATCTGTGAAACTGCAGTGCTTATCTGACATAGTGCTATGCTGGGAAAACATAATTCATGAAATTCTTCAGACACAAGAAATACTCACTTGAAGATGTTCCCATTGTACTGGTATACCAGTCAGGACACAAACATAATCATTCCAACTCTTGCACAAACTGCAGAGTAAAGTATAGTGTAGCTGCACTTTTAAGATACATCTCTTTTGACCCTTAATTCCAGCTTCTGTTCCCATTGTTGAGGGCGTTTAACTACTATTATGCTCATATTTTTATTCTTCTCATCACTTTTTAAAACCAGACAGTTCTACTCATCCTATTTCTTTCACACTACTAGCTAACAACTAGTCTTGAATGTCCTTTTCTTGCAAAATAATTTCATAGAATGCTCATCTTTACTTGCAAAATAATTTCATAGAATGCTCATCTTTACTGACATCCAAGTCTTGCCGTTCAGTGTCTTGTTTTTCAAAGCCTTCCCAATGGCATGTTCTGTTTTTCTCTTTTTAAAATCTGTACTAATGGTAATCAGTTTTTTTTTTAAATCATGGTGTCCTTCTGAAAATAGGCTACACATACCTGTAAATTTCTTCTTTCTTTGCAGCTACATTTTAAAAAACTTAAATTACATTACATTGCACCACTTTGCATTTGTATTCATCTCAAAGGACCCATGTAATTGTCTATTTTTAATTATTTTTCCTTATCTTCAAAATTTAAACATTACATTATTGCCAATTCCTTTACAGTCCTGTATTACTTCCAATCTCAAGGTCAATATGTCTGCTTGAAATAATGGAATATGAGCTGAATCAAATATCCACTCACAGAAGAAGACAGATAAAAGCTGGCTTTCCAGATATCACATCTGTCTGCCAACTTCTTGAGCCCTCCTTCAAGGATCCCTTGAGGGTTAAAGCATCCTGACGAATAGTGTAGGATGAAGGTAAGGGGAAAGGAAAATATTTTAGTCATTCAGGGAGGGCACAATCTATTCTACTTAAAGGAAAAGCTTCTATCAGGTTTTTCATAATCTTCCCATTCCCAGGTGAAGGGATAGTTGAGAAAGCCAAATCTTGACCTCTTCCCTGCAATAGGGGGAAAAGGGGAGGATTTTCTGAAAATGAAGGTAAAGTACCGTATATATTCAAGTATAAGATGACTTGAATATAAGCTGAGGTACCTAATTTACCCAAAACTGAGTACACAAGCAGAACAGTCTCATTAAATCAGAAATAATTCATCCAGTGTACTTCAAAGAAAACATCAACACCTTGTATTGTTGGTAATACAGCAACATCTTAGTCAAAGGTCAATGGATTTGTAAATAAGTAACTCCATGTTTAAATATTAAAATATAAATATGTAGCCTCTGTGCTTTATGATGTTATTGGAGAAATCAGAACTCATAATAAAATACCATCTTACCAATGCAGCTTTCACTTTTCACCTCATATCCTGCCGGACAGATGCATCTGAATGATCCTTCTAAGTTTTGGCATGACCCAGGGTAGCATGACCCAGGAAGCACCACACACTCATTAATATCTCAAGAGAAAAGAAAAAATAATTAGGAGATTCTGGAATTGGAATACAGGCACAATATTAAAATATTACAGATATGAATTGGAACATGGATTTTAATCCGTGCTCTAAACTCAGTTGTATTTATCTGTGTGATTTATACCTTGACTTTGTCTTGAGAATGAGACACAATGCATCTACTGTAGTTATAGGTACCTGTATATAATTTTTTTAGCTGCCATCTTGATTAAAGTGTCATAACTGAAAATATCTTCTTTTATGAAACAAAGGTAGCGGCTCTAAAGAGTCAGTGTAAGATTTCTGAAATTAGGACCAGAGCCTAGACCCGTGAAGGTGAACCTTGGCACTCCAGCTGTTCTTGGACTTCAATTCCCAGAAGCGTATGCACAGTAAACCAATTTGTGTGGATTCACAGGGACTTGGACTTCTGAGAATTGAAGTTCAAGAACAGTTGGAGTGCCAAGGTTCACCATCACTGGCCTAAACCCCAAGGGTGGGGCAGAATACCTTGCCTCATACCAATGATTGGAATCCTAGTGGTAATTTTAACTTTAGAGGACACTGCATCAACCAAACATGGAAAGAGAAAGGAGGGGACTTTAATGGCAATGAGGAAAGAGACAGGCAATCTGTCAAATTCATCTGTGTTTATGTATACGATTTATAGTTCATCTTTGGAAATGAGACAAATGCAGTTTTCTGCATCTAACAACATAACTACATTTCTCCCTGTGACTCAGCACATAGAGATTTTGTGCCTGTGTAGAAAATGTGGTCAGATACTTGCCCACCTTTCCATTGTGCACACACCCAAAGGTGGTGGCTCCTATTTTCCCACTTAGCTTTTTTAGTTGCTGCAACAACAGGACTGAATAGATATGTTCTCAGTCCACTTCCTACTTCCAACAACACTTTCTGTTATTTTGTGAGCTTTGTATATGGTGGGGACTCTTAATCCCATGATGCTATCTAAGACGTACATGGCAAAAAGCACCAGCCCAATTCATTACTTATTAATTCCAGATACTGATATATGTCTCTTCACTACTTTCTTTTGCAGTATATTTGTGTGCCATATTTGCATCATAATTATCAACCTGGGTACCCTTATTCTCCATGTCAATCATGAGAGATTCCATCTAGCTCTGTTTAACTCTATTTCCAACTACAATTGAACCTTGCTTAACAAACAGCTCAGTTAACACAAAAACCGCATAACAAAAGGAAATCCATAGAAAATAGTGGCTCGGTTAACTCCGCCCCCTGGAACAGATTAATTGGTTTTCAATGCATTCCTATGGAAAATTGCAATCACTGAATTCCTATGGGGAATTGACTTTACAGATTTTTCGTAGTACAAAAGGTTCCGGAGAACACATTAAATTTGTTAAGCAAGGTTCCACTGCAGCTCCATTACAAATCTGAATACCCCTTTTCTCCATGTCTTATATGAGAAGTCCTGTCTTATCAGAACACATGTTTATTTTGTTCAAGGCTCACTACCAACTTCCTCCTTCTCATGTCAAGTATCAGCGACATTGCTTCTTGTTTCTTCTTTTGCCTATCAATTATGATGGTCTGATGAACTAAGCGGGAAAAGTGGGAGACACACTCTCCCAGTATGCGATTTCTCACCATAGTCTCAGTTCTAAAATGTTTTAAGTAAGGATGTAAAGGCACCAGAATCCATGTAAGACTATTTGAAGAACCAGTTACGCGAACAGTTAAGCAATGTACTCTTCTATCTCCTCTCCTAAAATACAAGATTATGCTTGAGTTGTCATCTATATGTATCCTATTCTGAAGTCCTATGCTAAGCAAACTACAGAACTTTGAAATAGATTATTTCGATTTCAGTGTAGCATATAGTACAGTAAATAAACACAGGATTGTCAAAATCTGCATGTTTACTAATATGGTGGCAATTCTACACATATTTATACCCAGATGAGCCCCATTGTGTCCGAAGGACATTAATCCCTCAATTATAAGAACACAAGAGGAACCATGCTGGATCAAATCAAATGTTCATCCAGGATAACATTTTCCTTCTGCTGTGGAAAACCAAATGCAAGAGGGAAATCCACAAGGAGAACAGAACTGCAGTAGTACCTCCTCATTGGGATTTTCAAGCAGCTTGTAGTCCAGTCCAAAGCTAAGCATGCACAGCAGTTTAGTTATATCTCAATGTGCTTTTTTACATGGTACTTGCTTCCATACATACCAATGCAGTTTTTGCCATCTGGAGTGAGTTCATAACCTTCATTACATAAACATTTGAAAGAACCGATTTCATTATAACACCCTCCATTTCTGCACACCTGTCCAAAGAAGGAACTGCACTCATCAATATCTATAAATAAAAAATAAAAGTTGAGCGTTTCTCATGAGGTCAACAAAAATGAACGTATATGTTTTGTTGTTCAGTTGCACAGTCAACTCCGACCCTTTGTGACCCCATGGACCATTTTTCTCCAGGCGCCTCTGTCCTCCACCATCCCCCTCAGCCCTCCCAGCTCCGTGCCCATTGTGTCTACAATGCCATCTAGCCATCTCATCCTTGGCCTTCCCCTTCTTCTTTTGCCCTCCACCTTTCCCAACATCAATGCCTTCTCAAGTGAATCCTCCCTTCTCATTTGATGTCCAAAGTACTTTAGCTTCATCTTTACTATTTGACCTTCCAATGAGCAGTCAGGGTTAATTTCTTCTAAGATTGACCTATTTGTTCTCCTCGCTGTCCAGGGGACTCTCAAAACCCTCCTCCAACACCACATTTCAAAGGCATCTATTCTTCTGCATTCAGCCTTCCTAATTGTCCAGCTCTCACACCCATACATGACCACCGGGAATACCATTGCTTTGACTATACGGATTTTTGTTTTCAAGGTGATGTCTCTACTGTACTTTTCATTATGTTCCCCAGGTTTCTCATAGCTTGTCTCCCAAGAATCAATCACCTTTTGATTTCATGGCTGCAATCTCCATCTGCAGTGATCTTAGATTCTAAGAAATTAAAATATGTCACTGCTTCTACTTCTTCCCCATCTATTTTCCAGGGACTGATAGGGCCTGTTGCTGTTATCTTGGTTTTCTTGATATTGAGGCTCAAGCCAGCTTTTGCACTCTCCTTCTTCAACCCAGTCAAGAGATTCTTTAGGTCTTCCTCAATTTCTGCCATTAGGGTGGTGTCGTCTGCATATCTCAGATTATTGATGTTTCTCCCAGCTATTTTAATCCCATATTGTGATTCCTCCATCCCTGCACTGCGCATTATGTGCTCTGTGTATAGGTTGAATAAGCATGGTGACAAAATGCAGCCTTGTCTTACTCCTTTTCCTATTCCAAACCACTCTGTCATTCCATGTTCTGTCCTAACTGTTGCTTCTTGGTTCATGTACAGATTTCTCAGGAGGCATATGAGGTGCTCTGGTATTCCCATCTCTTTAATTACTTGCCACATCTTGTTGTGGTCCACACAGTCAAATGCCTTAGTGTAGTCAATAAAACAAAAGTAAACTTGTTTCTGGTATTCCTTTGTTTTCTCCATGATCCAGCGTATGTTGGCAATGTGGTCTCTAGTCCCCCTGCCTCTTCTGAAACCAGCCTGCACCTCTGGTAATTCTCTCTCCACATGTTGCTGAAGTCTATCCTGTATTATCTTAAGCATCACCTTGCTGGCATGTGGGATGAGCGCGATTGTTCGATAATTTGAACATTCTTTGGCATTGCCCTTTTTTGGGATTGGGACGTATACTGATCTTTTCCAATCCTGTGGCCACTGTTTTGTTTTCCAAATCTGCTGGCATATTGAATGCAGTAATTTGATGCCGTCATTTTTTAGCGCTTTGAAAAATTCAACTGGGATACCATCATCTCCACTAGCTTTGTTGTTTGCAGTGCTCTTTAGGGCCTTTATGACTTCGCTCTCCAGGATGTCTGGCTCAAGTTCAATTTCTTCATCATTGTGATTAACAGGAGTGATGAGGTCCTTTTTGTAAAGTTCCTCTGT
The DNA here is from genome assembly GCA_035047305.1 of Bradypodion pumilum. Lineage (NCBI taxonomy): Eukaryota > Metazoa > Chordata > Lepidosauria > Squamata > Chamaeleonidae > Bradypodion > Bradypodion pumilum. The sequence continues at coordinate 91,695,095 of JAWDJD010000002.1, forward strand.
GTACTCTTTCCATCTTTTCTTAATTTCTTCTGCATCAACTAGCTCCTTTCCGTCTTTGTCCCTTATCATGGTCATTTTTGCTTTAAATGTTCCCTTGATTTTGCCGATTTTTTTTGAAAAGATCTCTGGTTCTGCCTCTTTTGTTGTTTTCCTCCATTTCTTTGCACTGTTCTTTTTAGGTAGTTTTCCTTATCTCTCCTTGCTTTTCTTTGGAATTCTATGTTCAAATGATTGTATTTTTTCCTTTCTCCTTTGACTTTTGCGTTCCTTCTTTCCTCTGCTATTTTAAGAGCCTCATCAGACAACCACTTTGCTTTCTTACTCTTCTTTTCTTTTGGTATGGTTTTCTTTGCTGCTTCCTGCATGATGTCCCTCATCTCCATCCATAATTCTTCTGGTACTCTGTCTACCGAGTCTAAGCCATTAAATCTGTTCATCACCTCCACCGTGTATTCTTTAGGGATGCTGTCTAGGTGATATCTTTCTGGTCTCCGTGTTTTCCCTATTTTCTTTAGTCTAAGCCTGAATTTTGCTATCAGTAGGTTGTGATCTGAGCCACAGTCTGCTCCAGGTCTTGTTTTTGCTGACTGTATGGAGGTTCTCCATCTTTGGCTGCAGAGTATGTAGTCAATTTGGTTTCGGTGTTGTCCATCTGGTGATGTCCATGTGTAAAGTCGCCTCTTGTGTTGCTGGAAGAGAGTGTTTGCTATGACCAGTGCGTTCTCTTGGCAGAACTCTATCAATCTTTGCCCTGCTTCATTCTCTACTCCAAGACCAAATTTGCCTGTTATTCCCTCCACTTTTTGATTTCCTACTTTGGCATTCCAGTCTCCTAATATAATTTGGACATCATTTCTTGGTGTCTGTCCTATGAGGTGTTGTAAGTCCTCATAGAACTGGTCCACTGTGGCTTCATCTGCACCAGTGGCTGGTGTGTATATTTGGATCACAGTGACATTGAAAGGTTTGCCTTGAATTCTGACTGACATCATTCTGTCATTTTAAGGTTGTATCCCATTACTGCTTTTCTCACTCTTTTATTGACAATTATGGCTACTCCATTTCTTCTAAGGTTTTCTTGCCCACAGTAGTAGATATGATGGTTTCCAGAGCTGAATTCACCCATCCCTGTCCATTTGAGCTCACTGATGCCTAAGATGTCAATGCTTATTCTTTCCATCTCATTTTTTACCACTTCCAGTTTACCTTTGTTCATTGATCTCACATTCCATGTCCCTATGCAGTGATGCTCCTTGCAACATTGCATTTCCCCTTCCCCTTTCCTGTCCCTCCCCTTCCTCCCCTCTGTGGTGTTAAGCATCCTATATCACCTAGCCTGCCCCTTTGTTTTAGTTTTAGGGTTAGGGTTAGGGGTGGGGCGGGGGGGGGACCAAACCTATATTATAGTAAGAAAAGAAGTCCTTATGATAAGGGAAAACTATCTCCAGCACTTTAAGCCATATTTGTTATATGAACAACACAACATGTTGTTACACTGCAAGTGGCATAAAATCAGTTTAGAAGAGTCATATGTATGAGAAAGTCTTTGCAGTTTTTCCACTCTGCTACTATTATCACTTATGAAAAGGAAATCAAGAAATCATTCAATGAATATAAACCTATAATGTTCGAAGGACTTGTATATTACTTACTTTAAAATCTGACACTGAGCATATTGAAACTGCATGATTGGAAAAGACTTGTCACCAAGCCTCTTTTGTCTGATGTTAAAAACAGCTACCAATGGAAGGACTGCTTGTATTGTTACCAGAGCATTGGTGGAATAGGTTAAATTATTTTCTATACTGTACACTATTTCCCCAATAGAAATCTGAAATCGAAAGGAATATATTGGCCCCCATATTAAAAAAGAGAAGAGAATTAAGTTTGCCTTTTTTTCTTAGCAGACTCAAATATAATTTGATATAAAAAGTAAAGGTTAAATTTCAGCAAATATGAAGGGCAAATGAAAAATTGACATTGTCATGAACCTTGAGTATCCATGGCAACCTTATCACTTAGCTACTGAAGCTACTTGTAAATACATTCCTACATTCCTTTCTGATGAACAACACTGCACCTGCAGATAGAGCTGTAAACACATTCCTTTCTGATGGAATCAACACAGCTGCATTCCCTCAAAGGAATGTACACCCGCAGACCCCTCGAGGGAGGATGACAAATAGGTCAGGTGGCAGAGTGACGACAGAGACATCTGACTACCCCAAGAGGGAGAAGATGCCTCCCCCCTGTCAATGTGACTCTGAAACACCTGCAGATTGAGTCATCCTAGGAATGCAAAGGTGGGAGGGAAATCCGCTCCTTTTTGTGTATAAAAGCAGAGCACTTTCCCTCAGTTATTCAGTCCTCTCAGGTTGAAGGCAGAGATGTCTCCTTGAGCTGGACTCTAAACACTTATGATCTAAACCCCTCAGATCTAAGTGGACTATACTAACTATGTTTGCTATGTACTTTGTTTTGTTTCTGTCTTTGTTCTTTTCCAGATACTAAAGGAAAATAAAACTCTTTGTGAGTAACATCAACGGAGTGGATGTCAATTTATCAGGCTATATCCTAGTGCTTTGCTCTATGCCCCCACATGCTACCAATATACTAAACCACCACATCCTCCCTGTAAGCGACAGGTGGAGTTCTTTGAATCCGATTGGGAAGCGGTACGGTGAGGCGACCTTAGGCTGCACTGGGAGTGTGTGGATAAAGGAAATTATCACAGCCTAAAGGATCGGTACATGCCTCCTGTAAGCCAGCGCCCAGTCGAGCGTTCAAGACACACATTTCAGCTGAGGTGAAAGGAGACTAACAATTTTGAAAAGTCTTAATGGGGAAGAAAGTGCCAGTGTCCTTTTACTCTAATGCCATTTACTGCCACTGAAGATAGCTGTCATCTATCATTGGTGATCAATCCCATCAACAGTGCATTTGGGATGCTACTGCTTCACAAGAACATTTTTGAGAGAATTAGAATTATTGAGAACAATGGATGCTTTTCTGTAATTTGTCACAGTAGAAGTTATGTTTTTGGGGCAGGGGGACATACAGGCAAATCCCGTTGCAGAGTTATGCTAACAGAAGGCCTAACTTGCAAATTGTCACTGATTGCAAATCATCACTTCTTCATTGTGTGTCAATTAGTTGCCACCATGAATCCAAGCAGGGACCTATTATCAAGAAGCACACCAATACTCTCCTTATCAGTAGAACAGTGTAACAGGATTTGGGGCAAAAATTTCTACTACTTCAACACCTCCTCAATTTTCAAGGTTTGCTTTCATGTCCATTCCAAAATCATAATTTTATGAGTATTTTGCAAAAATGGTTTCCAGCTCAAGTATGCATGTTCTTTTTCACAATGCTTTGGTCCCAGTCCAACCGGATAACTCTTATAGCTAATTTAAAGGCCAAAAAAGATATTGATAGATCCAGTCATGGGTCTTTTATTCACAGTTAATTTAACCATATGTCATCTAGAAGCAAGTCATCTACTCATTTTTTTACTACTGAGTAGGTGTGGGAGCAATATTATTGGGCAAGGACCAGGAGGCAACAAGTGAACAGTTGAGAAATATTATAAAAGGAGTCATTTAGAAACAGAAATAAAGTAAATATAACTGTTTACATTAATTCTTGTCATTAAACTGTACTTCTTCATTTGGAATGGGAAAATTACTTTCAAGATCCTGACAATAGTAGTTTGACTGATGTTTAGATGAGCAACTTGTATTATACTTTGCTCTAAACAAAAAGATAAAGTGTCTACTAATTATCTTACCCATGCAGTCATTATTATGGGTTAGCTCAAATCCTGGATAACATAAACAGTTATATGACCCAACTGTGTTTTTACAAGTTCCATTTCCACAAGGATGTCTTTCACATTCATCAACATCTAAACAAAGAAAAGATCAGCACAAATGAATTATTATATTTAGAACTCAGCTCAGGAAATCTTAATCACTGACTTATTTTTCATATTTTATAATTCACAGTTTTATCATAGTATCATAAGAATATTAATATTAACATTTGTCTGCATGAATCTTACATTCATGTAAAAAGATCAGTCCTAACCATTCCCACCCTCACTTGTTTACTGGTGTGCTACAACACTTCCAATTTGGATATTTACGGGGAGGTACTTTATTCAACATACCCATGCACATAGTTCGGTCCTGAGATGCTTTAAACCCATTTTGACAAATGCAATAGTAAGTGCCTTCTTTATCCACACATGTACCATGACTACATACATTAGGAATTTCTTGGCATTCATTGCGATCTGTAACAAAAATATGAAACACATGGTGTGTATTACTGATGTATGCTTTTGTTGTTACCTACTACTCACAATCTATGTTTTTGTAACAAATATTTTTACAGTCTGTTAAAGCTTATTGAAAGGGAAATAAAAATAACTGCTCTGTGCAAGAAGTTATTGCACAATCAGTTAATTTAATGTAATTTAATTTTCAGATTTCTATGCCGCCCACTCAGGCAAACCCGACTCAGGGCACCTTACATCAGATTAAAAACATATAAAACAGATTTTAAAATCCCAAATCACCCACCCACCTACCCCTACCCTATTCATAAAAAAATAAAAGGGATACAAGAAATAAAGAAGGAGGGACACTCTAGATTTAGCTTGAAATGAGCCAACAGGTGGGGCTGTATTTCCATTAAGGCCCCACACTTGCCCCACCAGCCAGGTTTTCAAACCTTTCCTGAAGGGCAGCAATTCTGTCTGCAACCTTAATTCTGTTGGCAGGAGGTTCCAGAGGGCTGGTGCGGACACGAAGGTCTATTCGGACACAGTTTTTATAGAAGTTTTGTTTTTATCTATGCCTATTAAAGTTATCCAGCTAAAAAGAGATGTAAGCAAAATGATGAGCACAAATGATTTCTTACCTACGCAGGCACCATTGGGTGAAAGTTTGAAACCTGCAGCACATTCACACCGGTAACTACCAGGACTGTTAATACAATCTGCATTCCGTTGACAGAGATTGTCACCATTACTGCATTCATCAATATCTGTAATATTAATCATTCTTGATTAAATGTGAGTACAGATGTGTTTCATCACTTAGATTTTCTCTGTGGTATGTAAGAATGATAGAAATGATTCAGCTAAAGTTAAATCACTTTTAAATCCCATGGATAGTGAGATATAATGTAAACTCAAGTTTAAAACTCTAATAGAAATCAAGGTAAGCATATATGCCCGGTATCTTTGTAGTGATTCTTTTGATTTTAGACATATTTGTTTAATATATACCAAAAAGAAGAAAAATGGAATTTTCCTAAAAGCCATTAAAAAGAAGTATGCCTTAAAGTAACAGGTGGATGCAACATTTCTTAGGAAAACTAAAGAACAGTGGAACAATGTAAATTTTACAGACACACTCTAGGACTTTTTCTTAGCAGAGCTCAACTGACAAAGTCTATTGCTGCAATGAAAAAATGTGGCACATTGCACACTCAGAACAAAACCAGTGCTTTAAAGAGTGTTCTTGGTCCTTTTTATCTAGACAGGAAATATACCTAGCAAGATAAATATCGTGTGAAGCCAGACAATATAGTGACAGGCCTAAATGAAAAGAAAAAGCAACCAGTACCTACAATTAACAGTTAATTTAACGACTAAGACAAATATTGCAAGTAAAGAAGAAGTTGATCCAAATCAAAGTTTGTTTTCCGAATAGCTTCTTCCACATCTATTTCTTAGGCCATGGATTCTCAGCCTGTGGCCCACAGGCTGGATGCGGACCACAGCACCATTTCATGTGCCCTCCCCACCACCTCCACCACACCAGGAAGTGCCGTGGTGTAGGAAGGGCAAAATGACCATCTGGCCCCCAAAGCTGTCTGAGGCAGTGAGACCTGGCCCCCAGGCTTAAAAGGTTGAGAACTCCTGTCTTAGGCACTTAAATTTTTACACATTCTCTTTCTTTACAATTAAAAGTAAAAGAAGCTATCTTTCAGAGGTGGAATTTGTATGGTTGCATTTATTTGACAAAGAGTTTCATAGCACATTATTATAATATTCCAGTCTAAACATTTGTTTTTCTCCAAACCAGAAAGCTATAGTAGGTATAGACAACTAATATTGTCATTTTAAGTTGTGCAGCCATATCTGCACAAAGTTATGAGCATCAAAGTGGGAACATAAACAGTTGTTATGAAGACATGTTCTAAGACCATTCTGACCAGCATAAATCAGAAAAATATATAATTTACCTTCACAGACCAAGAGCAGATCATTGTAGCTGAATCCTGTGGGACATTCACAGCGGAAACTACCAATCTGGTTAATGCACACACCATTTGCACAAATTCCTGGAATCTCTTTACATTCATCTATATCTGGAAAGATGAGCTGTCATTACTCAAAAACAGAAGCCTAGGATGCCAGGTTTTGCACTATCCCACTCTTTTTAATGTCAGAACTGTTAAATGATACTAAATATTCATAATGAAGCTGATTCATAAAATATATAGTATAACAATGATTATTTTTATGAACATGGCGATTCTTTTAATATACACAGTGTTCCATAGAGGGCTATACATAAATAGAAGTCTAAACTACCATTTTTTGTGTGGCAGTGAATCTTGCATGCAAATGTCCCAGTCAAGTGTGTGTGTGTGTGTGTGTGTGTGTGTGTGTGTGTGTGTGTGTGTGTGTGTGTGTGTGTGTGTGTGTGTGTGTGTGTGTGTGTGTGTGTGTGTGTAGGTTGACAAATGCAATCCCGGCGTTGCCAGGCTGTTATAAACTGTGTTTAGAAATTTTGTTTGGGGGGGGGGGGATGAGTAAAAAATAAACAGAGGATCCTACAAATTTTTATTATTTTTTATTTAACATATTTTTTTATTCTGTAAACTTTTGATTTATTCTTTTTTTTAACTTGTTTTTACTCTTGTGGCCTCTAGGTGGGGATGTTAGCAAGAGGGCTGCTTTGAATCTTTTTGACTTGTTTTTAATCTTCCAGCCTGCAGGTGGGGCTCTTAGTAATAGTGTTGGATCCTTTTTTGTTTCACTTGTTTCTTCTTTCCTGGCCTCTAGGTGGGGCTTCTTCTGGTAAGTAGTCTTTGTTTCTTGATTTCTGTTCCAGTCTCGTGGAGGGAGGATGTGCTGGTGAGTTCTCTGGTTTTCTTTCTTTTGGGTTTTTTCTTTGTTTTGTTTTTGTGGTGGTGGGCTGGGCGGTTTTTCTGTTTGTTCTTCTGTGGTTTGTTTGGGTTTTAGATTTGTTTAATTGGTTTGTTTATTTCTGGTTTGTTTCATTTTTGTGATTTCGTTGGTGTTTAAATGTGTAATTCGTGGTAGTTGTGTTGTTAGGTATTTTTGTGTTGTAGTTAGGTGTTTTTTCGTTGCCTTTCTGGTATTGTGGATGTTTTTGTTTGTGGATTTTGTTGTTTACTTTTTTGTTTATTAATGCATTTTAATTATTTATTTATGTTTTATTAATTTTGGCATTTGGATTTTTGGTAAATGTTTGTTTTTGTTGTGTATTTTTGCATGAAGAACGGCCTGCCTGTCGGTTCCTCTTTTCCCCATTGCTGCTTCGAATTTTGGTTTCAATGCAGCAATGGGGAAAAGGAGGAGCAGGCAGTCAGCTGGCTCTTCGTCCAGTAAGGTTCGTTAGGTAGGTCGGGGGAGAAGGAGGCAGCAAAGAGCTATCTGCCTGATGATGGTTCTCTCCTCTCTGTCTCCTTTTTTTCCTGGCTTACCTAACTGGAGATCGGCAGCCAGTGATCCGTAAGGGGTGGTGCTCTTCCTTGCAGATTGCTGGCTGCTGCTTTTGTATTATCTCCACCGCTGTTTTGTGTTAGTTCTCAAAACAGTGGTGTCGGAAGTACAAAGGCAGCAGCCAGTCATTTGCCAAGGAGTGTGCTTCCCCTGGCGAACTGTTGCTTGCTGCTGGTTTTTTTTCCACCCCAGCTCAACTGATCTTGAGGCCGGCGGTGGTCTCACTGTGTCATTGGCAGGGTAGCGTGGAAGAGAGGGAGTCCCTCTTCTCCCCATTGCTCTGGGAAAGAAGGCCGGCGGGTGTCTTGATGTGGTTTTTTGGGGGTTTTGTTTCGCGAGGCTGTGAGGCGCTGCGTCTGCCTGCGGTGGACTTGCGCTCCTGTTGCAGGAGGCCGGTATGTTTTTATTTTATTTTTTGTGTGCTGGCTTTTTTAGTGTTCTGTGTGCTTGCGCCCTTCAGCCTTACTGGCTGAATTGCTCGTGGCATGTAGGACGCTGGGACTTTGAGTTTTGTTTGTTTGGTTTGTGTGGTGTTTTTTTTCTGCAGCTCGATTTCAATTGGCCGCACCGCATTTCCCAACGTTCTTTTTGCTCGCGCCTCTTAGCCTGATTGGCTGAGGCGCGGAGTGGCGTGGCGCAGAGGACGTTGGGAATTGAAGTTGTTTCCCTTTGTTCGCGTTCATGGGGCTCTTGCCCCACTGCTGGCTTGGGCAACCCTGCAGTACTCTGCGGGCTGGGTTCGGGCGAGTGCAGGAGGTTCGGTACTGGATAGTGTGGACGGGCATATATATGCAAATGGGCTATGGCATAAAGAAAAAATATTATTTTTACATTTAACAACCTCACACTTTTATAATGACTCAGGACATACTCAATGCCCCTTCATTTACAAAATATCAGTTTTACAATCTTTATGACCTGCATATTGGTATCAGGAAGTGTGACAATAAACAAAATTCAGAAGGACAGAGGATATGTAGAGGGAGAGAAAAAACAAGCAAGACAGCATAGAACAATGGGGGAGATAGTTGGGAGACGTGTTGTAATTGCAGGGGACTATGGCATAGCCAGGTACAGAAACAGTCCATGTTTTCTATTTCATTTTCAAGAAGTAGAGGGTAGCTTCTCAAATTCATGAATAATTTAAATAAAATAATAGCTTTCAAAACTTACCAACAGCTTTGCCGGTATGGATGTCAAAAGTAAAGCCAGGAATATTTCCACATATTGACTTGAATTCAACTGAAAGGAAGGAGGGGAGAATTTAAAATAATAATTAACATTGTTCAAATTGTTCATCAATGAAATCAATGAATCTAATTAACTGTGAGTTACTATAGAAAAGTAAGCTGAAGTTAGACTAGGTGCATTTGAATGAATGGAATTTACAGAGGAGGTAATTCACCAAATCCCCATTGATTCAACAGGCCGACTCTAGTGCAATTTATATACTAAGCAAGAGAATTTTGACAAATAAAGCCTACATTTTCTTTTGAGCACCCTTACATTTAATCATGATATTGTTGGAAGGTACTGAGCATGAAGCATAGTATAGAGATAAACAGATAACTAGTGGCCATATTTTTAAAATGTTGCTAAAACCAAATAGCCAATAAAGCATTGACCTCAAAATAGTTGATACAATGGTTTAAGAACTGTTCTCATTCTTATTGGAACAATAAGAGGACATGAATCTTTCTGTGTTTAAATTATAGTTGTATTGCCTAGCCATTATAGCTTGTTATTGTTTATATCACTGCAGAAATGGTTAGCTCCTTGTATTATAATATTTTTTACATTAGGGCTGAAAGTATGCCATTTTACAGCTTTCTTTCTTTCTTCTTTGTTGTGTATGTAACTGAATGTGTTGTTTAACACTATGTATTTAATTGTTGGGATCATATGATCCTCCATTTTGTGTTTTTCTTGAAACTAAACTCTCGCGGGATTTGGGTTCCCGCCATTCCTAACGAGAAGCACGAAAGACTTCACAGACTCTGTCACCACATGATCACCCCACTGTTCTCCCAACCAATCCAGTTGCTTCCCGCCTGAATGTCTATTCTGTATTGTATATATAGGCACTGCTGTGCCATTGCTCTCCATGTTCAGTTCCCGAAATAAAGTTGTGTTTGGCTTTGTTATGCTAGCTGCTGCGTATCCTTTGCTGAGCATCAAATTCTTTCAGCTTGTATAATGCACCATAGTGCAAGCACTCTCTGAGATTCTGTTGTGACATTTTATTTTGTAATATCAGATTTACAGTGTTAAAACTGCTGACATTGAATCCCAGTATTTATATTTGCTTTACATCTGCATTTATCCCAGTGGTGTTGATTGACTGGATTGTTTCCTTCAGGATTCAAACTGACAGCCAAGGAACCCAGAGAAACATTTGAGGCATACATTTTTATATAACATTTGAAGCTTAAACTAAGCATGTCAGACATTTCTTACCTGTCCCGGGAGTTGGGCATGGCTCACAAGGTTTGTTCCAAGCTTTCCCAACATTATAGGTACAGCAGCACATCCTCTTGGTAACATTAAATGGCAGTTCATTATCACAAGATGTCCCATTGTAGCTTCTATAACAAAAACTCTTTCTCATATCTGCATGAAAAGAAATCACACACTTTGAGCGATATATTTTGGATTATTCCAGTTAAATTTTGAATTATAACCTTTTAATACTTTCCACATACAGAGATCTGGTGGCCACAGAGTTTCCTGTTTAGTGAAGAGATATGAACAAAAACATTTTCTAGCTTATCCAAAATCACTAGGACCGTGGTGGCAAACCTTGGCACTCCAGATGTTCTTGGACTTCAATTCCCAGAAGCCCAAGCCGACTGTGAATCCACACGAATGGGTTTACTAAGATTCACCCAGCCCACGCTGACCTTGTCACTCCTGGAAGCGAAAGTAAAATGCACCCGTATGGGCATGTTCTACTTCCGCTTCCGGGAGCAATGAGGGTGGCAAATCGCAGTAAACCCATTCGTGTGGATTCACAGGGGGGCTTGGGCTTCTGGGAATTGAAGTCCAAGAACATCTGGAGTGCCAAGGTTCGCCATCATGGAACTAGTGTTTTTGGATAAACTAGAAAATGCTTTGATGAATAATTTTATCACATATCTCCATAAGACAGACAATAAAATCACAGAACTAACATCATGTGACTCACTCTGAAAGGCAGTATATTGAGGGTCCATTTCATCTACCTACTATCATTCTTGTCTCAATACAAAATTTTGATAGTAGTAATGAAAGACTTCAGTTATCCTGAAATCTGTTGGGAGATAAATTCTGCCAGATAAGGTCCTTCCAAGAAATTCCTAGCTTGTGTGGCTGATAATTGTCTCCTACAAAAAGTGGAGGAAGAAAATAGAGGAGTAGCTATCCTTGACTTAATTTTAACCAATAGAGAGGGTTTGGTAAAGGAAGTGACAGCAAGAGGAACTCTAGAGAAAGTGATCATGTTCAACTTGAGTTCTTGATTTCAAAGGAAACAAAAACAGTGCGTGGCTGGTGAAATGGGCTTGATCCATGAAAGCTCACATTTAAATAAAGGAATTAGCCTTTAAGGTGCCACAATGTTTTCTTTTTGTTGTTGTTGTTTTGTTTACTCTTTGTTTTTATTATCACTGCAATGTACAATACCTTTTAAATTCTATTATTTACTAGCTAACACATAGAGCCAGTGTGATATCGTGGTCAGTATGTAAGATGGACATAGGATACCTGGCTGCAAAACCCCACTTAGCCACAGACAGTGACTATGGGTCGGGATAGCAATGACAAACCTTAGAAATCTGACATACTTTGAAAGCCCTACCGGAGTCACTATAAAATAGAAGCCACTTGATAGAACAGAACAATAGCAACATAGCAATTTTAGTTGTGTACAGCAGAAAATATTTTAGAAACAATTATTTAATAATACTTTCACAATGAATGTTGACTGAATAAGTGACTATATTGGAGCTGAGGCCTCTAAAGCACAGACAAATTTGAAGGATAATCTTTAAGAATTTTAAGCAGTAAATTGATCTTCAAACAAAAAGCCAACATACCCATACAATTGTGCCCTCCGTTCACCTGCATATATTCTGGAGGGCAAATGCAGGTATAATTTCCCAAGGTGTTGTAGCAGGTCCCAGGACCACAGACCCCAGGATGTGCAACACACTCGTCAATATCTGCAACATCCAAGCATCAAAATTAAGGTAAAAGAAAAAAGTAATGAAATAAATGAGAACGGTTAAACCCACATTAAAAGGCACAAGTGTTTCTCAACAAAAGAGCTGCAATGCATTAAAATGTTTAACTCCCCCCCCCAAAAAAAAAATTCTCTAAGGAAAACCACTCCTCTGTGACTGCTTTCTGCAGCAAATATTAGCCTTCAGGGCAAATAACAGCTCTTGGAATGAATAAGGAAATTGGTAACATTTCTCCTTTTTCGCAATCCCAACATGAATCGGGCTTACTAAGGCTACTACAGAATCAACATTTTTAAGGAAATCAAAGGAGGCATAATTAACAGCCAAAGGAATTACTTTTAAACATCAATATGATACTTATAATAATATTGTCCTATGATTAATTTGTTTAGCATTAGTTGGTTCTGCCTTTTTTGTGGTTAAAGGGTCTATGAGTTGGTGTAAAGAGTTTCATATTTTTATGTCAGAAGAATCATAGCTTTCTATGATTGTCAACAACTGTCATATAAGTGATGCTCAATTGCCTTGTTCTCTCCTATCATGAGTAGATAAGGGTGGCTGGGTTTGAGGCTTCTTTGTTGCTTTTTTTGTTATGATTTCTTTAAGTGAGGAAATCCGCTAACTGTAGATTCCAGTGAGATGATCAGAACTTATAAATTACTAGCAAAGGTTATCCGGCATTGCCGGGCTGTTTTAAATGGTGTTGGAAAGTTGTTGTTGTTAAAGTTTGTAAAGAAGAGGTTAGTGTATAATTGAAATTTTTAAAATTTTTATTTATACAAATTTTTTTGATGGCCTGTTATAAACTGTGATGAGTTTTGTTTGGTGTTTTGGTTTTGTGGATGAAAAAAAGAATAAAGGATGATATACTTTTTCGAAAAACTCTTGGGGCCTTTTGTGTGGGGCTATTGTGTCTTTTTGAATTTTTTTTATTATTGTGGGCAGCAAGTGCTGCTGGTAGGGGTTATCTTGTATTTTGACTGTGTTTTCTCTCGTGGCCTCTGGGTGGAGCTTCTTCCAGTAAGTAGTCTCTTTCTTTATTCATTTCTTTTCCAGTCATTGTGGTATGAGGTCGTGTGGTGGTGAGTTGGCTGTTTTTCTTTATTTGGGGTGGTGGTGGTGTTTGGATTTTGTGGTATCTTTGTGCTGGGTGTCTTTGGAAATGTTTGTTGTTGTTTACTTTTTTGGTGTTATTTTTGTTTGTTTTTGTGTATTTTTGAATTTTTTGATTGTTTGTTTTTGTGTTTTTTGGTGTCCTACGGGGGGATCCCCTCTCTGCTGTCTCCCCTGGCACTGGAAGGCTTGGAGGGACATACCCCTTTTGTCTCCCCAAACCTTCCAGACTCATGGGACCCAGGAGAGGGGATTGAATCCAGGCTACCCTCTGATATTAAAAGGGAAATCTCAATTGGGGATTCCCCTTTAATATTAGTGGGGGGGGGTGGGTTGTGATCCCCCTCTACGCTGGCTTCCTTGGGTTTGGGAGGGTTGGGTTGAGAAAAGGGGTCTGTCTCCCCAACCCTTCCGGACCCAGGAGAGCCATCGAGAGGGGGATCCCCCCCCCCACAACCTCCATTTTTAAAGAGAAGTAACCGCTTGGTTTCTTCTCTTTAATATGGGGTGTGTGTGTGGGGGGGGAGGGGAATCCCCTCTCTGCCAGGTCCCCTGGGGTCAGGAGGGTTGGGGAGACAGGCTCCTTTTGTCCCCCCAAACCTTCCAGATTCATGGGACCCAGGAGAGGGGATTGAATCCAGGCCACCTTCTGACATTAAAAGGGAAATCTCAATTGTGGTTTTCCCTTTAATATCAGGGGTGTGTGTGATCCCCCTCTCCGCTGGCTTCCTTGGGTTTGGGAGGGTTGGGTTGAGAAAAGGGGTTTGTCTCCCCAACCCTTCCAGACCCAGGGGAGCCATCAAGAGGTTTCTTCTCTTTAAAATGGGATGTGTGTGTGTGTGTGGGGAGGGGAATCCCCTCTCTGCCAGGTCCCCTGGGGTCAGGAGGGTTGGGGAGACAGGCTCCTTTGGTCCCCCCAACCCTCTCAACCCCAGGGGAGCCAGTAGAGAGGGGGAGCACAACCCCCCACCCAGTGATATTAAAGGGGAAACTCCGATTAGGAGCTTCAGGCGCCGATGGGGAGGGGGGCTTTGGTTCCCGTGTCTTGGCGGACTTGCTCTCCCGGTGTTTTTGTTTTATTTTTTGGGCGCCAGCTTCCTCAGCGTTCTGCGTGCTCATGGCACGCAGGACGCTGGGGCTTGTAGTTATGGGTTTGTGCTTTGTGTTTGTGCTGCGTTTTTTTAAAATGGTTTTCTTTTGATTGGCTGCGGCGCGTTTCCAAACGTTCCTTGCGCTGCACCGTGCGAGAGCCTCTCAGCCTGATTGGCTCTGGCACGGCGCGGCGCAAGGAATGTTGGGAAAGGAAGTTGTTTCCCTTTTTTCGCGTTTGTGGGGCTGTTGCCCCACTGCCTGTTCTCTCAATCCTTTGTTGACCTGCGGACCCTGATTGGCTGTGTGCACGAAGGGTGAGTGCAGGCAAGTAGGGCGAGGCATAGCAACATATAGCAAGTTCCAACGGTTAACCCTTGGTTTTATAGATTAAGATGTGTTACAAATTTTAAAAAAAACCTCTATGTATCATCATCAGAATTTCTACCCATTTTGTCTTTAGCCTTAAAGAGATCTGACAAAACCTTCTGTTAGGGTTAAACCTCTCCTGACAAGAGAGGAACCAATGACATTTGAATCGTCCAAGATATATCCCTGAGACAGCCATTCTGGCTTCAGTTCTGTAGTAAGGTGACTTATCTGCCACCATGCTTGGAGTTTTCTATGTAACAGCTGAGTGACAAGAGAGGAACTTAGTAGATGGAGTTTTTCTCAACGTTTGGAAGTAGAACTGTGAACAGTAAATTTCTAGGTATCATATAGTTGAAGTACAGAGAAAACATCCACAGGTGCTGCTTTTATCTCATAGGCTCAATAAAGGTAAATTTCTGTCACAAAACTGATAAGGATCTTTGCCCTTCTGCTCATCACAAAAATCACAGAGCCCTTTCCCATTATTAGATACAAGATGGCTCCTCTTTTTCTACAGAGCTGTTCCTTGCCTTAAAGGAGACAGAACTAAAATACAGGCAGGATAATAAAAGTGTTATATGTTACTGGAAGGCAGGAGGTCAGCAGTTCGATTCCCGAGTACTGCAGGATGGAATGAGCTCCTGCCTCTGTCCCAGTTTCTGCAAATCTAGCAGTTCGAAAGCAAGAAATTGCAAGTAGATAAACAGGGACCACTTCGGTGAGAAGGTAAACAGAGTTCCATCCACTCAAGTGTCTAGTCATGCCTGCCACATGACCACGGAAACGTCTGCAGAAGCAGACAACGCTGGCTCTTTGGCTTTGAAACAGAGATGAGCACCGAACCCTAGAATCGGATATGACTGCCTTTTGAGCAAATGGAAACCTATGTTACTTGTATCAACAATTGGGCGTACCCTGGTAATGGCAAACTTGTGTTGCTGGCTAATCTTTCTTACACTAGGTCAGGCAAAAAGAACTGCAGAAGGAACTCACCAAAAGGTGCCTTTATTTTGACAGTTTCATGTCTGGCTTACACACAGAAGAACAACAGAGCAACATTTCTTTTATTACAAATCAACCATCAGTTACACACACACACGCGCGCACACACACACACGCACACACACACCAAAAAAGCTTGCACAAATATTTTGCTCATTGCTTTCTCACATCTGCATTACATATCATTGGCATATTCTGAATCTTGCAAATTAACAAATTAAAACCAAAAAAAGTATTTGAACATTTCCTAATTTCTGATCAAGTCTGGAATTTTAAGCATTTGCTCAGAAATAAGCTTCATGTTATTAGTAAGATGTGTATTAAAGTAGGAATATGGACAAAAGATAAGAATGTAATTTTTCCTCTTTTTTAACCATTAGTTTATCTGACATCTTTACCTATAAAGAGGGGCGTTAACCATTGGACTCTGGAATACGCTTCTGCACTCATCCATAGTATCCTGGAGCGAGCTGCCTCCATTCGCCTTAACCTGGACCGCAGAGCGCCGCAAGGATCCCGAAGTCATCAGTGGGGCAACAGCCCCACAAACGCAAACAAAGGGAAACAACTTCAATTCCCAATGTCTTCTGTGCTCCGCCGTGCCTCAGCCAATCAGGCTGACAGGCATGAGCAAAGAGAACATTGGGAAATGCGGCGCACCCAATAGAAACCAAGCCGCTGAAAAAAAGCACACATAGTAGGTAGCGCAAGTCCACCACAGCCGCATGCAGCGCCTCACACCCTCGCAAAAAAAACAACACAAAAACCACAGTGAGACCACCGCCAGCCTTCTTTCCAGGAGCAACGGGGATAAGAGGGGCTCCCTCTCCTCCCCACTACCCCACCGAAGACACAGTGAGACCACAAAGGTAAGTTGAGCCAGGGTGGAAAAAAAACCAGCAGCAGGCAGCAGTTCGTCAGGGGAAGCACCCTCCTGCCTTTGTACTAGTAACACCACTGTTGCATGAAACAGTGGTGGAGGTAATAGAAAAGCAGCAGCCAGCAATCTGCAAGGAAGAGCACCACCCCTTACGGATCGCTGCCTGCCGATCTCCGGTTAGGTAAGCCCGGAGAAAAAGGAGACAGAGAGGAGAGAACCATCATGAGGCGGATAGCTCTTCTCTGCCTCCTTTTCACCCGACCTACCTAACGAACCTTACCGGACGAAGAGCGAGCTGACTGCCGGCTCTTTCTTTTCCCCATCGCTGCATCGAAACCAAATTTCGAAGCAGCAATGGAGAAAAGAGGAACCAACAGGCAGGCCGTTCTTCACACATACAAAAAAACACAACAAGAAAACCAAAGAGTTAACCAAAACTCCAATCACAAACATTAATGAAGCACAAATAAATAAACAAATTATTTAAAAAACCATTAAACAAAAAAATAAGCAACAAAAACAGCAAAAGACACCCGAAATACCAAAGTCTAATGGAAAAATCATGTAAGCACACTAGAAACACCTATCTAAAACACGAAAATACATAAATCAACAAACAAAAATAACAAAAAATACAAAAAAATACAGAAGAAATAAAAAAACAACCAGAAATAATTAAAGCAATTAAACACATCTAAAACCTAAAAAACAAACAAAATACATCAAGAAACACTTTTGGGGGGGTTTAAGTAGAAAGTCTCTATTTAAACCCCCCAACCCAACACCACAAAATTAAAACAAAAATTAAAAAGAACAAACAATCAAGAGAACTGACCAAGCACGTCCTCCCTCCATGCATTCTGGAACTAAAGTGAAGACAGAGAAAGAAAATCGCAATAATCTAAATAACAGCCCCACCTAGAGGCCAGAAGAATAAAAACAAGACAAAAAATATGCAATACACCACTCTTACTAACATCCCCACCTAGAGGCCAGGAGAGTAAAAACAATAAAAAAATAAAAAATAAAATAAAAATGACAAATAAATCAAATAAAATAGATCAAAAAAGTCACAAATCACAAATGCAAAACTCTCCCACACAAACCACCCTTAACCAAAAACAAACAAAAAACAAAACAAAACAAAATCACAAATAAAAACTGTCTGGCTGGCCGGGCACAAATATATAGTCTATCAATCTGTACAACAGGTAGCACTCACACATAAATGGGGTCTACAACTTTTCATCCATTTTCCCCATAATGTTCTGCTGCTTCAGGGGAAAAATAGCATCATCTGTAGGATAAATATTGTTTGAGGAATAATGTGTGCTGTATTACAATGAACAGAAACAATTCTCACCTTCACAGATACGAGTTTCTTCACTGAGGTAGTATCCATGGGGACATTCACATTGAAAGCTGCCAAATGTATTAATGCAGTTTCCACCCTGGCAGAGACCAGGCAACTCTTGGCATTCGTCAATGTCTACAAAAAGAGAAAATGCCTTTTTTTTAATGGCTGATGAAATGTATATGAAAAGACCATTGAGCAATGATTGTTTTGATTGGCCAAAATCCTATTAGTTACACCTACTGGCATAAATCCTGTTGGTGAATTGCTGCAAGTTACAAAGTTAGCATATGCATTTGCTGTTGTGTGTCAAGTCATACAGTTTGGGGTACACCAGCAAATGCTCACACTACATTCTTAATCTGGCAAATCACCAATCAAATTTATGTTATTTGTGTTGTCAGTGTAAAAACTCGACAGGATTCTGGGCATTATGATTCTAAAATCTATTTGCTTTCCTATGAAAGAGACAAAAAAGAGTTATTATGCAAACAGGTGTGACTCAGCTAAATTAAAGTACTGTGAACCTTTGAGATATGAATATTTCTACTTATGAAAGGAAATCTCAAAAAAAAAAACCCAGGTCCAAGATACGGATTTTTAATGTAATTTTCTTGAGATATGAAAGTTTTGGGGGTCTTCTGATGCTTCCCACAGTCGCAGGAGGATGTTCAGTGCATTTCTGCTCCATTTTTGGATTTTTCGTCGCATTTTGGCACCGCAAGAAGTCCTCCCCCCGCAACCAGGAAGTGCTGGAAATCCCCCCTTCCCCTCAATAGCTGATTGGCAGTACTTTTCCTGCAATTACCAGAGGTGGCCACTAGATGGCACTGTCGGAAATGTGCTGATTATGCATTGAAAACAAAGGGGGGTGGTGTTGAAGCTCGAGTTTTGGAACCATTCTTGGATTTTTTGCAGCAATGTTTTAACTTTTTGGAACTTTTTTTCATCCAGTTCTCTAGCTGTGGAAAGGTAAGGAGCTGTGATTCGCCATTTGCATGCCTGTTTTGCTCGGGGTGTGTGTGGTGTTGGTGCATTTCTGGATTTTTGCAGCAGTTTTGGGGCTTTTTATGACATTTTTGTTCCATTTCTGAAGTAGGGGGACGAGCTAGGTCTTTTGCATCAGTTTACTGTGGGGTTTGCTTACTTATGAAGACTTTTCAACAGAAAAAAATACTTTTTTTCCCTTTTTCTGAGCTTTGGAATGGATTTTTTGTTTTTCAATGCATTCCTATGGGAAACCGCACTTCAAGATATGAATATTTTGAGATACGAATAACCTTGTGGAATGGTTTAATTTTGTATCTTGAGGTTTTACTGTACATATAAATCAAACAATTTCAGTAAGAAAAAATAAAATAAAAACATATTTGACACACCTATTGAAATTACTAGGTCTAAAGTACTTCTCCAGATTGAATTTATCTTAGTGCTGTCATAAAATATTTATAATGCACAGACCAACAAATCTCATGTTTTTGGTACATTACATACATGCTGAAGTTTTGACAGATGAAATCCAAAGAGCTAATTGATGCTTCCATTTAAATTTCCTTGTTGGTGTAATGGTGGAGATTATTAATAAACTGGTAATCAGAAAAAATTGATAAAATGCAAGCCACTGCTAAAATAGTACCACATCTTTAGCACCAAAGACTCCATATTATGCATTGGCATAGAAACATAAACAGATGGGAAAATGTTCACAGAAATGTGTGTATTGTACTTGGATTACTGCCATAAAGTAATATGTTTTTCAGTGCTCACCATAATAAATCTGAAAAATGAATGCATTTCAGTTTGTCCTATGAAACAACATGTAGCTCTTTCAGCAGTCACTTGTCCATACACTGTTTCAAAACTGATTTTTCTCTCATTAATGCAGACAGACACATTACATGATTTCACCCCCACCCCTCATTTCACAGACTTTCTACAAAGTTTGGCTCTCCTTTAAGTAAAAACTGTGATGGCAAATCTTAAAGATGATCTTACCTTCTAAAATAATAGTTATGGGGTTTGGTCTGAATCCTTCACCCCCTGGACAGAGAGTATTATATTCACCTGTGGTGGGACATAATTTAAAAAGCAAGAATAAAACAATTTCATGTTAAGATCAATTATACAAAGGCTTGTATTTGATTCCCCCCCCCCGCCCCTTTTCATGGTGCTAGAGAGATCACTTGTACTGTTTGAATACAAAATGTGCCCTTCCAGTAAAGGTTCCCATTCTCACTGATCCCACAACTGAATCTTCACATAGACTTATTGTTAACGTTCTTTGGAAAGGAGCACCAATAGCCTTATTTGACTGAATATCTGTCGAGACTGTAAGAAACCTTATATAAAAATTATGAAAGTTTATAAAGTCATCCTGCAAAGAGAAATAAATGGCCAAAGCAAAAGCATGCAAGACATTCTTGTCCTGGGTGACTGCCACTCTTACTATGAGATTCAGCAGGTTTACCCCAGTTCGCCGGAACCGGTAGCAGAAATTCTGGCTGGCCGCGCCCATCCAAGTTTTGAAATAAAGTACCGGTAGTCCTAATTTGGGTGCAACGCAGGGCTTTCCCCCTAGCCATACCCACCATACCATGCACACATAGTAGGTAGCAAAAACATTTGAATCCCACCACTGAAATCAGGTGAGACACATGTTAGTAAGGCAAAATTGGAGTAGAGCTGCCTCAACATATGTTGGTGCCTAAGGTGAAGTAGCAACGTTTTCCCACCATCTCAGCCCATTCTACCTACAGAAGCCAACTACAGTTGAAGCTTGCTTCAATGCTAGCAATGGAACAGCATCCTCCCACCACACCAAGGGTAGTATGACAGCCTGGAGGACAGAGGGGAGACTACACAGCACACACCTTCATTCTCCAACAACCTGTTGCTGCCCCTTATATCCCAGCATCTGCTGCTTCAGCAGCTGCCTTACTCTGCCTTTTGCAGGGCTGGACCTGCTTGCTATATTGTTAGTGGGCCCATTAATGCACGTATGAGGTATCAAACATTCATACATAAATTTAAACCACTGAATGAGCTAAAACATCTTCCTGGAACCTGTAAGACTCCTTCCAAAAGGATCACTGGTATTCTAATACACTATCAGATTATCTCTTGCCATACAACCTTGACTGTTAAAATATATAAGTTAAACCTAATAGCATTTTTCTGGAGATGAAAGGGATCTTCTGCAGTATATTTTTAAAGGGCACAGAAGCGAACATTAGAAGGTGAAGACTCATTGCACAACTATATCCCACAGCATGCAATGTTGCATTTTGCCACTCTCTCTTTTGAGATTTAGTGTTGGAGGAGAGTATTGAGAATACCCTGGACAGCGAGGAGAACAAATAGGTCGATCTTGGAAGAAATCAACCCTGACTTCTCCTTGGAAAGTCAAATAGTGAAGATGAAACTAAAGTACTTTGGACATCAAATCAGAAGAGAGAATTCACTTGAGAAAGCCTTGATACTGGGAAAGGTGGAGGGCAAAAGAATAAGGGGGCAGCAGAAAATGAGATGGTTGGATGGTATTGTGGATGTAATGGGCACAGAGTTGGGCGGGTTGAGGAGGACGGTGGAGGATAGGGGTGCCTGGCGTGCGATAGTCCAGGGGGTCGGAATCAACTGTGCGACTGAACAATGACAACAAGTGTCTAGAAAGCTTAGCCTTTCTTCTGTTTGTTTTCCACTCAAAGCTACTTCATACAACATGGAAAGCAAATATTCCTAGAGTGAATATAAGAATATGTGAAGAATCTGCAGTTGTTGCAGCCTTTAGGGTTTTTTTTTAGTAGATATATTTCCATTAAAACGAAGCATTTCCCATTATAGTAAACATAATACAAAACACTCTTTTGTGTATCTTTTAAGTGATGCCAAAATTATCTTATTTTCACACATAAGGAAAATAGGATAATAAGCTTAGAAACCATGTGTGCACAAGGTCATAAAGCAGAGGTAGAATCTCTGATTCCCTGACACAAGGCTTCCATATCATTTTAGACAAACGAGGTAGTCTCCTCTGTTTACTAATGAGTATGTGTGGAGCAGAAACATATGGATGCTTTGTGATATTTTGTTAGTAGTTGATTTTCATTCTCACATCTAAGAGAGTCATTTCCTTACTGCTATTTACAGGCGGGCAAGTCTCGCAGGGATTCCCCCAGGCCTTTCCCAGAGAGCAGCAGCAGGAGGAGCGACTGACTCCAACACCAATCTCAGTATTGCAGGACAGACTGCCATCGCCTCTGGGTCCATATTTTAAGTAACAGTTGCCAATGCGGTTATCTGTGCAGAATGAATGCAAATACAGCTGAATTCACCACTCATGGCCTTTTAATATACAAATCACAAAATCACAGGTTAACATTATACTCAGTAAATTTTCTCGATCCTTGGATTTTGAACTATAGTAAAACCCCGACTTGCAAATGCCTTGAGTTACATAAAATTCAACTAACATAATGACTTTGTGCTAAAAGCATGTCCCGATTTACACAATTTCCTATGGGTTTGTTTCGAGTTACGAAAAAATTCATTTTTTCCCTATGGGTTTGCTTTGAGTTACATAAAAAAATAATTTTTCTATGGGTTTGCTTCGAATTACATTAAAAAAACCAATTTAAGCAAAAGCCTACGGAACGGACTTTTTTTTCATAAGTAGGGGTTTTACTGTAAATGTAACACAGCACCCCAAAAAAGTTATTTGTTCAGCTAAAGCAGGGGTTCCCAACCTATGGCCTGTGGGCTGGCCCCAGCCTGCAGTACAACTTCATGTGGCCTGCCACCACCGCACCCACCGTACCTGGAAGTGCAAGTGAACATGTTTATGACAGCCATAAAATGCACCTGCACATGCGTAAATGCAATTACGTCAGCCGTAAATGTGCCAGTGGCTGTCGTAAATGTGGAAGCAGGTGCCTTTACTTCAACTTCTGGGGGCGTGGTCCAGCCCACTCAGCTGTCTGGGGTGTGTGTGTGGTCAGGCCCACAGCATAAAAAGGTTGAGAAGCCGTGAGCTCAAGGAACAGTAGGTAAACAAGGCATTGCAGACTGTCAAAAATTTCTTTGGCTATCACAGAATACCAACTGTTGAAAGAGGACCAAATAATTTTTTTTTGGTTCAGCACCCTCAGATGTTCAATTCACAACAATGCAAAAATATCCAACCCCCAATCCTTCAGAGACTGACCAGTACAGTTTGGCCCACTGTATGCCATAAATCGAGACATGTGTTTACAGCAAAATACTCTGAAAAGTCTCACATAAACAAGCCAAGACACTGGCTGCAGATTGCTATTGTCAAAGTGGAAAGAAATAGATGTCCTTCCCCACTGCAAATGTGACCGTCAAGTAATTTGAAAGAAATAATTGTTTAAATTGGCACCCCCACCCAAATCCCCTCTCTCATTATGGTACTTTGTAGTGACACTGAAAAGAAGCAGTAATCTAAAATGACATGTGAAAGAAAATAAAACCTTAGTGATCCTAATGAGACATGATGAAGATATTTGAGATCACTTGTTGCTTACTATAAATTTATTAATTCCTCTGTGAGTGTGTTTAAATTTAGGATTATATTTAGGAACACAGGAAGTTGCCTCCTACTAAATTGGACCATTGATTGATTTAGGCCAGGAATGTCTAATTTAACTGGCATCAGCTCTCTAGAGCGTGTCCAAACTCCAGCCCATGGGCTGGATTCAGTGCACAGGCCATAGTGACCGCCCCCCTGAACCACATGACTGGCCTGTAGACCAAAAAGTTTGAGCACCCCTGCTCTAAAGTTTCAGGTAGGACTTCTCATCACTTTACCTGGTGATTCCTAGTACTTCCTGGTGGTCTCCAATTTGACCCAACTCAGCTTTCTAAAACACATGAGACTATTTAATAATGTTAATTTGTCAAAAAATTGTAAGAATTCTGCTTATTTTTAAGCTTATATATATATAACATTGCAGAATATAAGCATATATTTGCTCATAAATTGATAGGCTGGAAGCCTTACTTACCAACACAGCCAACTCCTGTTGGATTCAGCTGGAAATCTGGAGGACAGTTACACTCATATCTTCCAGGAGTATTCACACAAAAACCATTGACACAGTTTATAGGATCAGCACATTCATCAATATCTAAAACAAGAAATATATATTAAAATATTTTTTAAAAAATATAGTCTACAAGTTTTGCATTCACTCTTATTTTATAATGAATAAACAAATAATGGTGAATTAATTTACTTGTCAATTATTTGGCTTAATGAAACTCATGAAATGAATTCCCATGAAGGCCATGTCTCATATACTAAACAACAAAGAGCAGGCAGCCTTCAGATGTTTTGTAGATGCATATCTTGAAGGGCTATATCAATCTGATCTCTCATCCCAGCTTTTTAAAAAAACAAAATTCTTTTCTTAAAACTCATTGTGCCCTTTGGTGACCAAACATTTTAGATACATGTTAAATGATTTTTGGGGAGGTCTGGCCCCAAGACTGCAGTGGTTCTCCTCCTCTCCTCCTCTGGTATCCGATTCCGAATACTGGTGATCCTCATGGCGATCAGCCATGAAGACTGTTCTGAGAATATAATGCAGTGGCCTTTCATCTGCCTTCTACATCACAGCATGACCCCTGTACCCACTGATCCAGCTTCACGAGTCATTTTCTGGTACTGAGCCCTTTTGGCAAGCAAACTCACCAGCCTCAGGCCAGTATTGATGAAGTTGCTGTCCTCCATCAAGATGGATTCAAGTGGGATTTAATCCACTTGAAGACAATCACCCTTCCCTGTGGACTTTGTCAAGGTTGCTAGTACTCAGGGTTGTCAGGTTAGTTAACTGCCACCTGATGCTTGGCAATGAGTCACTGGCAGTATGGCCTAATCTATTCCCATAGCAGGATAACCTGGCCAGACTTGCCAGGGATAAACATTAAATAAATACTGTATTTCATTCAAACACAATGGTTGAAATACCATTGCTTAGTGTAGTAAATCATAACTAGAGCAGGGCTATTAAATCAATAGAATTTACAGAGAATAAACTACTGTTTTGCTACCACTAGTTTCAATGAATGTGAAAGTTTTAAAAGGTTGATCAAATGGGGAACAACACAGAAAATCCACCCGAGAAGCTTCTGCAGCCCTGGCTAGCACTGAGCTATCAAATCTCAGAAAGAGGTGGTTCCTCTGCCTCCAATTTTCTTTCTCCACAGCCACAGGATTGCTTGGAATGGTACAATTCATTTTCTTTGGGTGTCAGCCTTATTTTCAAGCTATTTGTATACAGTCTATATTGTATTTGTCTACAGTCTACCATGCAAAGTTTTTAGTTCATGGATGATTATATTGCCGATAGGAAGCTAATCATCTTGTATTACTAATTTTGGGGAATTTGGGCCAATAAGCAACATCCAGCATCTTATAAGATGATTTCAATAAGCATTAAATAATTTTTCCTTTCCCTTCGCTAGCCATCACCCCTTTAAAAATTCCCACAATCATCTAGAGCTCACACTGAAAGAACATAGGCAGCTGTAAGGAAGAACTAAGAATCCATTCAGTTAAAGGCTGCCATTCTGCTAGTGGACAGAGATAATAAAATACAACCTATTAGTTCAAGTTGGGTCATTCTTGCTGCATTAGCAGAGCTGCACAAGAATACATTAGCTGAAGTTGTTCTAATGGTAAAATGAGCCAACCCATTGGATTGCTCTGAACTTCTTATAGCATGCATACGATTCAAGTGCAATGATTAAACACATACCTGTACAATTTCCTCCTGTTCTATCCAGTTCATAGCCATCATCACAAATACAGTGAAACATTCCTGGTAAATTATTGCAAGTACCAAATACACAGATATTCTGAAAGGCACATTCATCTATATCTGAAATGACAATTCCAAAAACAGTTAGTGACTACATATGAATATGGTCCACATCTGAATAACCTTTCTAAATAAACCTGTGGGATGCAAATAAACATCTGAAAAATCTAATCCATGCTCATGTTGATAGTAGGAATGCAGTTTGGTAATTCCACTGTGTCACATAACATGTGTGTGAGTGTCTTCCAAAATAGTACTTGCTTGTCACCCATGCATTCAAAGCAGATTAATTAAAATCTGTGTAACATGTCTGGACTCCAGTACTTTAGGATATTTGTACATTACAGTAATTCACAAAATTATGTTCCTTGGTGTCAACTAATCACCCACTTCTTTCTTAAATAATGTGGAATGAAAAATACATCACTGATCTCTATGAAGTCCCACCATTTCTATTTACACTCCTGAGGCAGTGTCATGATTAATTTAAAGCCGTGGTTCCCAATGTGGGGCACATGCCCCACAGGGGGGCAATTTGAAAATAAGTTAGACCAAGTTAATGGCCTTTTAGGCTAATAGGAGCTCACTTTTTGAATAATAAGCATTATATGTCCTGGGGAGGGGGGGCATCAGGAGTTTAAAGATGCTTAGGTGTGTCATGGCCAAAAACATTTGATTTAAGGTATATTTCCATCCCCATTATAATTTTTAAAACTTTGCTGTGATTAGAACTTTATTTTTCTTTTTAATACATAACATAGTGATTGACATAAATAATAAACCCAAAGTTAGCTGCAGGATTTTAGGTCTAAAGTTATGAAAACATTTTAAAAAAATTAAATTTAACCTTGCTCAGCAAAATAATCTGTGCTTGGAAAAAACCTTTTATATGTAAAAAAAATGAGCTGAATGTTCCAGATCTACACAGATGTCCTTCCAGTGCCTTTTGTGGTTTCCTTTGCAATATCCAGTCCAAAGAATGAAAGTGAGGTTGGAGTGGAGTTGACTTACCTTGGCAAGATCTACTGTCTGAAGTGGGTGTGAAACCCATCTCACACTCACAACGGTATCCACCAGGAATATTCAGGCACTGCCCGTTTTCACACAGATTAATATTTTCTGCACATTCATCAATATCTGTTGAATGTAATGAAAGTTGCCATTAAAAAGTATAAAGAACCCGATCACTAAGTGTTCATTTTGTCCAACTGTGAGTGTAAAAGCTAACTTTATCACTTCTAGAATTTATACTCTGTTTTCCAAAGTCTTAGTTTGTTGATGAGACAGAGTTGCGTATGCTTGGTTTAGGACCCCAGCAACACCATAGATCTGAACATGAAAACAATACAATCTGGGTCAAAACCTGTTCTCACATTGTCCCCACAACTATGAATTTTGCTTCTAAAGCTTTTAAGGTCTTTCTTACCAGAACAAGTAAATCCATCTCCAGTAAATCCTTCTGCGCAGGTACAGCGATATGTTCCAGGAGCATTCACACACTGAGCATTTATACTGCACTTGTGCGTTCCATTAGAACATTCATCAAGATCTGCCAGAAAAGCAACATCATCAGAAAGAAATTAAGCTAATTTGACACATGCTCACAAGAGCAGTCAAACGAATTTCCACATCATTAGCTGACAGTGCTTTGTTCACTGATGTAGACAGTTTGAACAAACTGGTATAGAGTGTCAGAATGGACTCTCAAATCACTGGGCCATAGTTGGCTACCATGATCCTTTGGATTTTTGCCCAATTATATTAATCTAGATCAGGGATTCTAAAACTGCAGCCCGTGGGCCAGATGTGGCCTGCGGCACCATTTCATGTGGCCCACCACCACTTCCACCATGCCTGGAAGTGCCATGTGGTGGAGGAAGGGCAAAATGGCCATTTGGCCTCTGAAGCTGTCTGAGGGAGCGTGACCTGGCCCCCAGCTTAATTAGGTTGAGAACTTCTGATATAGATGCTCTCGATGGGACAGCCAAGCTCATTCACATATTTCTGTGCTGGGGAAAAAATGCATTTTTAACATACTGCAACTCCACCTCCCTTTCTATTATTTCTGTTCTTTTGCAACAATTTAATCTCACTAAGTTACACTTATCCCCACCACATCGTATTTACCTTCCTGAACTACGATTTCCAGTTTTTCTCATTTGTTTTCCTTACTCCTGGCAGTTATATACTTGATCTTTTGCCCGCTTTTCTTCATACATTCTTATGAGGTTTATTATTGGCCTCTATTAGAATTGCTTGGTCTGATCCTCTTATTGTACATAAGCCTTCATCTATCTTTATATCTGAACTTGTGTCCTGTCAGCTTTCCTCTCCAGGTAGTTTGCTGAGTGAGTTAATAATGTAGCTAAGCAGCCAGAGGTTTGATTTCCCACTGTGCATCCCAGAGCCAACCTGTGTAGCCTTGGACAAGCTGCACAGTTCTACAGTGCCTCCAGAAGAAAGGAATTGGTAAGCTATTTCTGAGTACTATATACCTTAAAAAACACGAGAAGAGATTGCTGTAAATCAGAATTGATTTGACAACATGCAATCCATACTTTTATTCTTATTACAATTCTGACTACTTGTTCCCAAGAGGAAAATTCCTCAAGAAAGTTTTCATCTAAAAGTTGGATCTGGCAACTTGTTGTATATAACAACAATGTACATGCAGTGGGGCAGGTATATCAAAGAGTTGCTCTCTTTGAACAATGGCACAGAGAACAAAATGGAAACTAGTATCATTTAGATAACCACAATGTTCCCTTGGAGAATAAATAATAATCTTAGTTATCAACCTAGTAATAACCTTATTTCTAGCTGGGCTAGCTGATCCAATTAAAAGTACCTCTTAGTGAGCTTTTTCTTATTTTAGTGAGGAGAGAAGAACTCATTCATGCATAGATATTTCTACAAAGGGCATAACACATACAAGAGCCCATCAGGGGCTGTCATGGGGTAAGCACTGCAAAAGACAATGGAAAAAAATATGTACACCGTTTTGTGAACTAAACAATTGTATCCATTTTGTTTGCCCTCACCAATACAGTTAATTCCATTTCCAATCCATCCTTCTTTACAGCTACACCTGAAGCTTCCTGGGACATTGACACATGTGGCATGAAGATCACAGTTGTCAGCCCCAATCTGACATTCATCCACATCTAAGGAAAAACAAGTTGTACAATAAAATATTGAACTGAGAGTACTGAATACCTTGTGGTAAAGTGTTAAGTAGCATGGTTTCATACCTTATTTTTCATAAGGACAGTTTTTAGATTATATCTTACCATGCAGTTGATGAAATCTAGTAGTAAATCATTACAGTATTAGAATAGGCCCACTGAGTCAATGGAACTATTGAGGAATTGGTTTACCAAAACCCCACTGACTCAATGGGCCTAGCCTAATAGTGACTTCCTACAGGATTTCAGACAGTCAGGCAATACAACATTACAAGCATTTTGCAGTGGTCATGGTATCTTATAAACTGGACAACAGTAACACAAAACAATTAGTTATTTGCATTCAGACTTCATATTAGCTTTCAAAAACTAAAAATGCTTTCAAATTTTTTTTATAACCAAACTCCCTTGTTTGGTTAGTGAAAATCAATGCAAACAGCTTGTTTGTAAATGGGTACCTGACTCCCCTGGGCACCCCAGTTGCTGCTGGAGCAGCAGGCCAAGGCCAGTGGTAGAAAGAGCTGGAAGCAGAATGGCCAGTGGTTAATTTGAAATTGAGACTGCAGGCAGGCGGACCTTAGGAAAATGAATTTCCAATCTGATCTGCCTATTTGAAATAAATCTACATTGCTTTGGCCACTTCATGCCTCACCATCTCCCTCCCCCCCCACTGCTTTATGGTGGTGGTATGGTTATTGTTTATTGCTCTGGCATTTGACTTAACAGTGGCCTTATGGGTATCATGTGTATTGTTTACTGAGTCACAGTTTTGGGGCAGTGAGGCTAAATCCAGATGGGATCAGGATGCCAAGCAGTAGCCTGCTCACCTGGGTTGCTAAATGTTTATTGTATGGGGATCTGCATTTGATGGGGCTTAATCTCAAATAAGTATGTATAACATTTCAGGATTAATAGTAAATGCCACCATTCAAAAACTTCAGCAGAACTTTTGTGTGATTCCAGTGAAAACCTTGCAAAACAAACAGATCCATGATAGTTGGTACATGGGTAAATTATATTACTAACTTAACATTCAAACAGGAAGCATGTTGAATCTGGAATATGTCTGTATGTGCAATTTTAAGTTTATTTTGCTTTGCAGAACCATTTCTCAATAAGAGAGAGCATTTGTGATTATTTTCCACTGCCAACATCATAATACTAGATTCAAAGAAAAGTACAACATCATACCTGTACATCCTGTGGTTCCCTTCTTGACAGAATAACCCAGTTGGCAATGACAAATAAAGGATCCTTTGGTGTTCTCACAGTCTCCAAACATACAGATGTTTGAATTCAGGTCACACTCATTTACATCTGTAATTTCATATAGCTTAGTTTTAACTTTAAACTTGTTGGTACAATAACAGTCTAACCATTCAAAATATATCATTCTCTACAAATAACATTAGAACTGCAAGAAAAACACTTCAAATCACATTTGGTAATGGTCCCAGTGAAGAAAGATGGAATAGAATATCAAAATGGGGAGTATATAGTGGGACATTTCAGTGTAGCATTATATTTATAAAAGCATTATAAAAACACAATACTCAATAATTGCTAACATCTATTGGTTTATTGTTTTAATTGTTTTATTACCTTTTTTGGAAAAATAAATCTTTATCATCTCAATTTTTATGTAAGAAAATTAGTATTAATATATTACATTAATATAATGCAATATATATTAACATTATTATCTATACCTATGTAACAATCCGCTTACACCCAGGCCAAGCTTTTCCAGCTTCCTGACAATGGGATTGCGAGAGTGTACCAGATCAGGCTCCCTGGGCCGGATCTGGCCCTCTCAGTTCAGGCTTCTCAATCAGGTAAATCAGGTAGCGTCGAGCAAAGAAATCACTCGAAATCTCTTCAAGCATTTTCAGAATTGTATTACAAGCATAGCAAAGTCCCAAAATACATTTCAGTAAAAGATCAGAAGCAAATAGATAAAGCAATCTGTTGGGGGGGGGGGGAGAAAGCAGGCCGCCCCCTTCTTTCCAAGAGACTACATTTTGGCTGTTTGCCAGCAGGCTTCCCAAGAGAGACTGAATGAATGTGGAAGGGTGTCTTCCTCCCGGACAAGACTTCTCCCATCAGGATCCTCCCTTTGACCCTCCTCCTTAGGGTTTACCACCAATGACCTTCCATCAAGAAGACATGTCAATCACACACCAAGTTCCATCCCTTCTTCCCCAAGTTTGCCATGTGGCTTCCACGTGTTGCCATCTTGAAGGGGCATCTCCCCCCCCCTTCCAGGAGGTAGGATACATGAAAACATGGAATGAGCAACTTCATTCCATGACACACCCCTCGTTAGGGTGACGAAAACCAGGATTTTCTCGTAAAATCATGCTTTTTGTCATAGTTCACTAAACAGCAAAAATGTAGTCTCTTGGAAAGAAGGGGGGCCGGCCTGCTTTCCATGATTGGATCCAACCCAGGCACAGCTGGGTACCCCTGCTAGTAATTCATAAATACAGTGGAACTCTGGATAATGACAGCACCGGATAAGGACAAACCCGCATAATGACACGTTCGTTATGCATCACGTGACGCTCCGTATAACGACGAAAAATGCCAAAAACGTCGGTTATGCGGGGCATTTGGTATCAATGCTCCGGATAATGATGTTTTTTGGCTTTCTTGTCGTTATGTGGAACATTTCCCATAGGGATCCCATAGCGTCAAAATCTGGATAACGACAAGACTTGTGGAACCAGGTTTTGTCGTTATCTGGAGTTCTACTGTATAGCTTGTACAAAAACACATATTTGAAACATTGCCTGTATTAGATAAGAAGAACACAGACATATGTTCAAAAAATCTTCAACATTCATTGCTGATAGTGTAGGGGAAGCAATTCTTCTTCAGCCCAACTTGTGTTGCAAAAACATAACACAGAATGAATCTCAATAATAAAACAATAAACTTGATTAGCTTTTAAAAACAGAGTCACAGACTCACAGAAGTGTGCAGTAGGTCTCAGCTAACATAAAGTCAGTTACACCTTTATAATGTGGAGTGGAATGTTCCAAACAACAACTGACCTGGCACAAGAATGCATAAATCAAAATATTTGTTGTAAAGCAATACTAAAGGATATTACTATGTGATCAGGAAATGCATTTATTTATTGTAATACAGTGGAACCTCATACAATAATCGACCCGTATAACAACGAAATTGCATAACAATTAGGTTTTAGGGGGAAATGGTGTCCCACATAACAATTTTCCCTATGCAAAAAATCGTACAATTTTTCAATGGGAAAAACCACTTAGCAAAAAATAAAAACAAAAAACAAAAAAAGTTGTACAATGCATCCCATAGGGAAAATCGCTATACGGTGCATGTATCATATAGCAATTGTTTCATAGAACAATGAGCCCCATGGAATGGATTAAAATCATTGTATGAGGTACCACTGTACTTCTGTTTGACCTGACCTCAGTGAATATATCTTTTTATATCTGCTCAAATTTGGCCACTTCCAATTCCCTCTCTTCTCTCTCTCTCTCTTTTCCTCCTCCTGTCTTCCCCTCCTTTTTAGAAATAACTATTCTAAATTGTTTCTTCAGTAAAACTCCATCCATCTGCTTTCATACATTCCAGATCAGTCTTACATAAATCTATCATTTCTGCAGAGGTCTTGGGAAAAAAAATATTTGGCAAGCATGATGCAGTAAAGATACAGATGGACAATAACAGGAAATACAGACATGTATGAAAATAACTAATCCAATGACACGTACTGTACTTTTAAGAGATCAGGATCTCCCAACCAGCCTTTTACATTTGGTATCCATGACTAAATTCAGGTCTATCAGAGGATTCTGCCACTTTATTTGTCATGACTTAATGCTGTATTGTCAGTAGTGATGGTTCCAGATTTAATTACAAATGTGCAATAAAAATTATTAAAATACAGACTTAATTAGCAAAATCCTTTGGGCTGAATCCAGAATTTTATTTTGACTGCAAAAGCATTTCTTAATGGAGTTCTGCTAAGAATGTTCCCACTGGGGAAATGTGGAAGGATATTATTGTTGCTGATTTTACACCTTTTTCTGCAACTTCCAAGTTTTGCCTCCCTAACTGATCCAAAGGATCTTCCAATTTTCAGGAGCCATATGGATGGAGAAGGGAGAAATCAGCAAATATCACCTCCTGCCCCAATCAGCCAGCAGAATCTCCATCAAAATACTTGTGCAAACTGAAAGAGCCTTTGACCTGCAAGCCTGGGCCACATCAGAACCACAAAAGTAAATTCTACAATGTTCAGTAGAGTATATTCCTTTCTAAGTGTGAACAGCTAGAGACTTCACTCCAAACAATGAAAAACCTATACAGATACATATTTTTGACATTGCAAAGGTTGACTTTATAGTTTTGAGTTTGAGTAGTGAGAAAAATGATGAAAGATGCCATGAGAAACAGTTGAAGATGGTAGTGTCTACACCAGAAGTAGCTGTATCTTGACATTTGGTGAAGTGATCTTGTCAGGCAGCAGGGTTAAAGGGGGAGGGGGGAGGAAGCATACTGCTCCCCTTCTTGTTGCCACCATAGAAAGCCATATGTTGCCTTGGAGAGCTGTAACCACAACAGCTGGCTCCTTTTTGCTTTATTTTGCTGTCCAAAGAAGAAGGTTCTCTGTTGTGGCAATGTGTATATTCAATGGCAGAAACTGCTGGAGGAGGGAGGGGGAGAGAAGCTGCTTGCAAAGGCTGTTTTTACACAGAGTTGGCTCTTCTAAAAAAAATTGCCTGCAACAGATCTTCACAGTCCAGGGACTATTGTAGGTATGATCTATAAAACTGCCTGGTAATTCCTTTCCACTGATAGCATTGCAGACCCCCATCCCTTTGCTCCAAAGATCTTTCAGGGCGAAGAGTTAAGATGGTGTAGAAACCAACCCTAGAAAGCAATAGCACTGCTGTCTCCCCCTCCCATACCCACTTGTCACTTCATGATTATGTCTTCTCCTCCATGCCATAACCCCCCCCCCCCCCGCAAAAAACAACAACAACAAAAGACTGGTTGGCTGCTTGCACTGCAATGCACCAGTGGCATAGGAGACTTTCTGCTGCATGATAGAGACAGTACTTAATTTCCCACATCAAAGTGAGAGCTCAGTATAAAATTCACATAAAATTAAGTGAGTGATCATGATAACTGCACAATGGAAGACTCATCTGAAAGCACCCAATTAATGATCTTATTTGAGGGTGTCACAGAATCACAATATAAACTAATACATTACCTGTTAAAAGAGTGCTTATTGATATTGTTTTTAAAACATACACATATGCAAAGATATCTGTAGAAGACACTTATATGTAAAAGCAGCCTCTGACATCTCCTTCTACTTTACTTACCAATGCATATTT
Source organism: Bradypodion pumilum (assembly GCA_035047305.1). Lineage (NCBI taxonomy): Eukaryota > Metazoa > Chordata > Lepidosauria > Squamata > Chamaeleonidae > Bradypodion > Bradypodion pumilum. The sequence goes on from JAWDJD010000002.1 coordinate 91,729,312, forward strand.
TCATATCCATAGAAGCCATGAATCCATCATAACAAAGACATCGATATTCCCCTGGAATGTTAGTGCATTGCCCACCATCACAGATATCTGGATTGTTTTCGCATTCATCTATATCTGAAGGGAAATAAGTAGTACAAAGCAAATGAATAAATTTACAAATGGCAGGACATGGCCAACAGACTGGATGAAAAGTTCCTTTTGTCCAATAAAGTAAAGATATGCTGGGAATACTAGAAACCACAGTTACATAATCTGCTACAAAGAAACCACAAGGAAAGACATTCAGCTATAAACTGAGATGGTACCAAATTGAAGAAAGATATTTTCAACTTCTGTTATTATCATACATGTTTCTAGATATAGACTGAAGTCTAAGATCATACCAGCAGACTTCTACTGACATAAGAAGACTTTCTCCTCGGTCCATCCTCTGTTTTAATCCCTTGTACTGTTTAAAAATCTGCTCTATGGAGGGAGCAGATTTAAAGGCAGTTCTGCTGGGACAAGAGGAGGAATTTACCCTTCCCAGTTCTACAGACAGAGGCTCTATCATGATGAAATAAACAAGCGGTGGGACACCACCAATTGACTGTGGTTTCAGTACTTTAATGTAGAGTGCTTTTACATGAGGAACTGAAAACAAATTTGGTGAGAGAATTTACAGCATCTGGCTGTAACTGATACAGAAGATATATCAAATGTTACAATTCATTTGTGAGATGGAAGACGTAGAAAAACTAGTAGCAAATAAGATACAGCAGACAATTGCAAAATGGAAATTCAGGAATATTTATGGATAATAGGAAATAACTTTCCTACTTGGCCACGAACATCAGAGAAAATTGTTTTTAAATGATGGTTATATAACCTAGTGGTTCAAAAGCAAGACATTGCAAGTAGATAAATAGGGACCACTTTGGTGGGAAGGTAACAGCGTTCCATGTGCTCCAGTGTCTAGTCATGCCTGCCACATGACCACGGAAACTTCTGCAACAGCAGACAGCGCTGGCTCTTCGGCTTTGAAACAGAGATGAGCACTGCACCCTAGAGTCGGATACAACTGGCTTTCGAGCAAGGGAAACCTTTACCTTTACTTATAAAGAGTAAACATGACTGTATAATAAATAATATGTAATTAATAAGCCCCTTTGGTGCAGTGGTTAAGCTGCAGTATTGTAATCAAAACTCTGCTCACAATCTGTGTGCAATCCCAAATGGCCAAGGTCAACTCAGCCTTCCATTCTTCTGAGGTTGGTAAAATGAGCACCAAGGTGGTTGGGGACAAATTGTAGTTTGCCTAATTACTTTATAAAGATCAGAGTGTCCTTAGCACTATGGGGCATATAAGCAGCTATATTTGCATTTTAATAAGACTCATAATCCAATTGCTGGAAGTGATTAGAAAAGCAATCATTTTATTGTTCTTGTTATACTGGTCATGGGCCGTAAATAAAGTATGTATTCTCCAATAGCTTTATTATATGTGATTGATATGGTTATGTACAAGGAAATAAAAGGGCAAAGCAAAACTTGAAATAGAAGAAACTACAGTATATAACTGAACCCATTAATTATCTTTAAAAATCTTGTTTGGAACATGCAGCAATAGCTATAAGACTGTAACTGCTAAATTAATAATAGTAATTGTGGGCTGCCAAGTGTATTTGGAAAGTATTAAAATGCTCAAACACAAAGGGATGAATAATAAAGAAGAAGAAATATAGACTTAAAAATAGGGTATGATCAGTTGAGCATCAATTGCTTAATTTTGTAGAATTATTGTAAAAATTTAGGGATTGACTTCCTAAAGGAAGCCACAAGCTTTAGTTTGCTAAAGCTGAGCAGGACAAGACATTTTGGAGACAACATGACAGCTCATAACAACAGCATTGCAGTACTACATAACTCATGTATTTACTTTTCAATGAACTGATATCTAAAAAATAGTACTGGTTAATTGAACAATCTTATCAATATGCCTATGACAGTAGAATTATATTATGTGGATGGAAATAATCTGCTAGCAGAATCCTATTAATTATAATAATAATACAGTGATACCTCATACAACATCCATCTTTATACGGATTTGGACTTTGTATGAGGCATGCAAAATCCTAGTCGTGATGCCTCATACAACGTCCAAATCCTTGCCGTGATGCCTGCTACAACATCGTTTCCATAGAGATACATTGTACTGTAACAGCACAGACTTCAGGGCAAAGTCAAGGAAACAGACAGGAAACTGACAGAACTTTAAGAAATCATTCTCTAAAGGCTAAATACATTACAAAAACATGTCAGACAACCCTGATTGTCCAAGAACCTGAAGAATGCTGCAAAAATCCCAGGAATGCTTCTAAAAATTCTGATGAAAAAATTCAAAAAAATCCAAAATCACACTCAAAACCACTCCTAAACATTCATCGCCTCGTGCAAAACCCACAAGAGCAATGCACGCATGTGTCCTGCCTTTTATACTGCCCAGGCACAATGCAACCTGGGAAAACCCCCAATGTTTTATACAAAGTCACAACAACTTTGTAGGAGGCAACATTTTTCAAGGAATTAGGCGATGTTGTATGAATTCGATGTTGTACGAAGCGGACTTTGTATGAAGTATTACTGTAATTTCCTGTCAGAAATTATTCTGGGCTGAAAGGATTTTTGCTGGAGAAACTTCGCTCAGGGGATGCCCAAATGAGATTCCTTTCATGTCCACAAGATCTTTCCCCACCAAAGTGATGCCTACTTAAACTACTTGCAATTCCTTGCTTTTGAACTACTAGGTTGGCAGGATCTGGGACAGACTTCATTGTGCAGCACTCAGGTGTCGAATTGCCAACTTGCTGACCTTCCAGCTAACAATCCATTGTCAGAACAGCTTTGACAACTAAGATCTGTCAATAGATTATTTTTAAAAAGGAAAGGAAAGCTGGGCAAACATCGAACTAAGTCATGCCAGATCCAATCTTCAAACACTGTATCAGTAGAGTTAGGACAAGGCAAAAGTAGCTCTAAAGTAATTTCCAACATCTCTAGGCTGGGAGAGTTTGGTTCAAGCACAGCTTTACCTCCTGGCTATTTCTTATTATTATTCTGCCATATCCGAATCCAAAGATTGCCAATGATCATAACGATTAGCCATGAAGACTGTCCTGAGAATAAAATGCCTTTTATCTGCCTTCCACATCACAGCGTGACGCCCATACCACTGATCGAGTTCTGCTAGTCATTTTCTGGTCCTGAGCCCTTTTGGCACACAAAGTCCTCATCAGCCTCAGGTCAGTATTGATGAAGCTGCCTCCCTCCATTAAGATGGATTCAAGTGGGATTTAATGCATTTGGGGATGATCACCCTTCCCTGTGAACTTCGGCGCCCAAGTCCTCAGGGTTGTCAGGTTAGTTAACCACCGCCTGACACTCAGTGTTGAGTCACCGACAGTACGGTCTACTCTATCACCATAGCAGAATAACCTAGCCAGACTCTACAATTGTAGCCTATATTGCTAATTGTATTTTGGATTATGGTTCAGAATACTTCAGATTTGCATAACTTATTTATTGTAAGCATCTTTACATTCACAAAACTAAGGAACAGAGCTAAACATTTATTCTTCATTCTTACCTGCGCAAGTCCTCATATCTGGCATCAGAGCATATCCACCACTGCAGCTGCATTCATAGCTGCCTTCTGAGTTTGTACAATGGGTGTCACAGCCTCCATTCATAATCATACATTCATCAATATCTAAGAAAATAATAGGACAGACTATCAGGTACCTTCTGTATCTTGTAAAACAACCCATGCCACCCCATATTTCCTTTAATAAAACTTTTAACAAGATACAGTAGATAAAAATTGTTTCTCCATAGCTAACCTTTGCTATCAATATAAGAAAGCAACTTCTTTTAATCTCTTTTAGGTGATGTGACATTAGTGATCAAGGAAAAATAAAATGAAATACAAAGGACAGCCAATTATATTTACAAAAAAAATCCCTAGCAATAAAATGTAATTCCAGGATTTTACAGTAGAAGACTGTAACCCTCTACAAGTAGAAATACTCAGAGCCCTGGTGGTGCAGTGGTTAAACTGCTGTACTGTAGCCAAAACGTTGTGAGTTTGATCCTGACAGGGATCCAGGTTGAATCACCCTTCCATCCTTCTGAGGTCATTAAAATGAGTACCCAGCATGTTCGGGGCAAAATGCTAATTAATTTGTGAACTGCTCAGACAGTGCACTAAGTGCTATGGGGTGGTATATAAGTGCTATTGCTATTAATTTTTCAAAATGTATTCTTATTACATTACAGTTTAGAGAAACCCAACTTTATACATTTATAGTGAAACAAACATGTGCATATTAAGTACCCAGTACTAACCAGTGCAGCCTTGTCTGTCTGGAGTGGCCTGATATCCAGGATTACAGGAGCACTGATACATTCCAATAACGTTCACACACTTGCCATTTCTGCAGAGGCTATCACTAAGAGAACACTCATTAATATCTGGAAAACAGGAATTGTTAAGTTTGTCTATTGGCCATTACAAAGCTTGGAATATAGCATGGGATAAAAAGCTAGCACTTTTATGGAAGTGAGTTCTGATATGAAGGTCTAACCCATACCTGTCAAGTTTTGGATTTGAAAATAGGGAAATTTCCCCGGCCAAAATGGGAAACTTGACAGCTATGTTTATCCTGGGCTGACCTCCAGTGGCGGGATTAGGGCATTGCAGTCTAACTAATACAGGAGGCCAGCAGGAAAGAGGGTAAAATATGGGGTTTTTCCAGCCAAAACAGGATACTTGACAGCTATGGTCTAATTGTGAATGTTTCCATGTATCAACAGAATGATTAAATTTTAACAGCTAAAGACTAATTTTTACACATCCTGTGTGATATGTTTGTCCCTTCCATATAATTGTACTGATATAATGTTATCAGAGTGTTAATATTACAGCCGTACAAAAGCAGAAATCATGCTGCTTCTGTAACGCAAGAACCATAACTAGCATAAATTTAAATGCAAACAACTCCAGACATGTACAGTAGGTTACATGTCTACATAGTTTTCAATATCCAGCCAAACAAAACATCCCTAAAATGACTCACTTTTGGCTGAAAAAGACAAGTAATTTATTAAAATATTTAAGAATGTGCACCATTTATTTATTTAAGTATTTTTATCCCATGTTCTTGAGGGTCAAGGTGGCCAACAAAATTAAAAATAATAGATATTTAAACAATGAAGTCAAGTGAAATAACATTTAGCAGAGTATAACAGCATAGCTACTCATAAGAGCAATAATGAAAGCAGCAATCCTACATCTTTCAAAAAACAAAAACACCCTAAGGTCATAAGGGGAGAGCTAGTCTAGACAACAGTATGTGGAGTACTCAAAATACTGTAATTACTATTGATTCTCTTCTATGTTAAAGCTAACAGAGTGAGCTGGTGTCAGGTTTCAATCTGAAGTCATCTTCAGTCATGACATTGGTTGAAACTTACCAACACAATCTTCACGTGATGAAGACAATTCATGTCCAAGAGGACAGTCACACTGGAAGCTTCCTTCCGTATTCACACATTTGCCACCTCTGCAGAGAAGAGGGTTACGTTCACATTCATCTATGTCTAAAAAGAAGACATGGAGGAGACATTTATTAAGAGACTGTTTGAGGTGAAGCAAGATATACTCATCTATACAATCAGGAATTTAGGATTATTTGAGAAGACGGCTGCCTGGTATCAACAATGACTACTTATCTTATTCAATTTTTATAAGTAAAACATAAAATCTTACTGCCTATATGGGAGACTGGATGTTTGTACATACTTGACAAACAACAACAAATATAATCAACAGACTTAAAATAACTAATGAAATCTGAAAACTAAATACATGTGCAATATCACATTTTCAGATTTACTTCCCCACCTATATATTGAGTCTCATTATAGAAAATAGTTGCAAGCTGAAAAACAAAATCAAAGAGATAAATCTCATAGGTGGTATATTACTATTTCTTTCTATAGCACATACAATTTTTTTTTTCATACACTGAAGTTATTTGTGGCACATTGACTGCAATAAACCTATGGATGGCTGATTTATATACTGTAGTTTAATATACTTTCAGGGCAGCTTATCTTAAAACAGACATGCAATGTAATGTCTATTTTCAGTGTCCATAGGCTTCATTATCTTCATGACAACCTATTTTGTACTCATAACTAGAGTACTGATCTATTAAATTTCATATACAATGGGTATATCGTTTGGTTAATCATCTCTCAAATGTATACGTAGCATGTGAACTGAAACCTACATTACTTACCCATGCAATTCTTCATCATCATAAATCCACTTTCATAGCCCTCAAAGCATTCACACTCAAAGCTTCCAGGAGTATTCACACAGGTACCACTTCCACAGAGATCAGGTGAGATACGGCATTCATCAATATCTAGTTTCAGGATCAAACAAGATAAAGACATTTGATACTAACAATTAGCGATGGACAGAATACTTGCTAAATTACTCATTCTTATTGACTAAGTAGAAGGGCACAACTCAATGAAGAATTAGTTAGTCTCAGAGGAATCCTTGTCTTCAGTTGAAAATGTAATGAAGAGCTCTTGACCTGTCTTAAGAGCTCAATATTTGTACAAAATGTCTCTAGCATAATTTCTTTTTGAAAAGCAAAACCATATGGAGATGCAAATAATCCATCAATTACTGTACTTCATATTCTTATTTCTGAATCAGTAATTAATAATTGTATAGAGTGCACAATTTGAGTACATAATACCAATGCCAGAACATTCTTTCCTGGGGAGGAGAATATTATACTTCTTCAAAGAGACAAACAAAGATTTATATCTCTATTTGCAAAGCATAGTGGGAACTACGGTAGGTGTGTGCCTTCCCCCTTTTTTTGGGGGGGGGGCCTTCAAATCTCAGAATTATCCAAAAATTTCCAAGGAAGAATTCTGGGAATACCAACCCACTAACACACACCTGCAGACACCTTCATTTCAATCACCTGGACTGGGAATGGTCCCAAGTAGGTATCATACATTAGTAACCATGGAGATATGGCTAGGTGAAGGAATGATGGCAGTGAATTACAGTACAGTTAGGATGCAACTAGATGGCCCAATTAGCAAGGCTTGGATTGATCTAGATTGTGCCAAAGGGTCACTGTGAAATTTGGTGTGTTGTTTGCACCCAAATACAAGGATTTAATACCTCACACCCTTGTTTAGCATGATCATTGAGTGGCTAAGGCGAAAAGAAAGCTTAAGGCAGTTACTTTTCTTCCATCCAGTTATAATACACGCTGAAACTGATCCTAGACAAAGTGGTCTTACCCACCCCAAAAAAGGAATAGCCCCTGACAGGAATCGAAAAAAGTAAAGGCTGGCATCAATCAGGGCTCCATTCTACAATGCACATCTACACTTATTTTTCCCCTGCCTTCTTCTGTGGCATCTTATCAACTCATTCATTAATTCATTGATTCATCATGCATCTGGGAGACCATCCCGCTCTGGGTGGCTTACAACATTAAAACATAACAGTGATCATCAAATTAATCATAAAGCAGTGTTCCCCAATGTGGGGCACACACCCCACAGGGGGACTTCAATTCCCAGAAGCCTAAGTCAGTACACTGGCTGATCCGTGCTTTGGGGAATTGACTTAGGCTTCTGGGAATTGAAGTCCAAAAACCCAAGTTTGGGAAATACTACCCTAAAGTCATTTGTTCCTGAATTGAAGGAACAAAGGTCTCATCCTTCTACAAGCAGTTCAGATGAAGTACATTTGGAGTTATGTCAAAGCCTATCTCTTCTGCATATATCTTTGAGAGCAAGTATACTTTTATACAGAAAAGGCTGTTGCTTACTGCCAGTTCTCTCTCTTTTTCTTTTCCCAGCAGATGTGAAAGAGGTAAAGCTGCAGAACCACTGAATTTAGGGAAAAGACATCCATATATTTTATAGGCATGTACTCATTCAGGCCATCCCATAACTGGCCAGGGGTGAGGAGGCAAAGAATCTGAATTAAAGTTCTTAAAGTGCTCCTTTCTGTTGTATTAGCTTGGTACATTTCGACTCCGTTTCTCCTTTTTAGGGATTATTATGGGAGAGGTGTATCTCAAAGGAATAAAAATATAATATTATAAATCTTCTTCAGTCAAATCTTCTGAAGGTAAGAACTCTCTGGAAATCTTGTTTTTTGTGGAATAGTCAGCACTGGCCTAGAAGAGTTGCAGATTCCTCTTTCAAACAGAAAGGCCTTGCCTTCCAGCCAGGAGGTGGTGCTAAATCAGAGGTAAAGCAAACTTTTTAAACACTAACGGAGGAAAATACTATGGAATAACATTTCTCCCCTCAGACTTTCAGAACTGCTTTAAGCTTGAGAGCTAAGCTGAACAAGTGCATTTCCCATCAATGCAATTGTTAAAAAAACAAGGAATTCACCAGCTATAGCAACATTAGTATCCAGAAAAACCTTAGTTCACATGCCTTACCACCCACATTTTACACCAGAAAATTCATTTTCTATGGTTCCAGAACAAACGTCTTTTCATTTTTAGTGTGCAGCCGGCCACCCACAGTGCAGATCTCCATCCATTCTAAATGGAGAATATCTCAAGCTGATGCCCAAACTCACATTTTCTCAAATGCTATACAGTGACTTTTGTTTTTAGAACAATGCTAGACATTGATTTATTTTATTAGTATGAGCCTCTGCATGATCCAACTGGCTAATACGATGATTTTGATAACTTGCCTTTTTCAGTGCCTGTGTGAACGCTTCCTGGTGTGTTTAAACCTAGTTTTACTGGCAGTGGATGTACACAGTCTGGAATATCATTTGTATTAATAGTGGATATTGTTATGTTTTTTTAAAAAAATACTCTAAGCACCGCACCATTGCCAAGTTTCTCACCAGTTCTTTCCTCCTTGCATTTTCTTACAAAAACTACAGAGTTAAATTATAAATGTTCTTCTTCTTTTGTGTGTAGGCCAGATGTGAAACCACCAAAATGAAAGCACCTTTTTGTGAGTTCATTCTGCAATTGCTTTCACCTGACCTAGTGTGAGAAAGATTAGCCAGTAACACAAGGTTGCCATTAACAGGGTATGCCCAATTGTGGTTCAAAATGCCACAATCTTTGAGGAAGCTCTTTCTGTGTACCCTGTGTAGAAATCTTAACCTATAAGGAAGCTATGTAAGGTACGTGTCCAGGAAAGGCTCCCACACCCCTAGAGCCTATCCTGTAATGCTTCGTACACACCTACCTAACACCACTGAGATCAGCCCTGCGAGGGTCCAGAGGCCGAGAGTGCGGCCTGAGCCCCACAAAATGGGAAAAGAAATGGGAACTACAACTCCCAATCATACCTGTCAACCTTCCCGATTTGGCCGGGATTACCCCGTAAATTGACGTCGATTGACGTCATAACCCGGCCCCCGCTGCCAAAACCCCGTAATTTGGCAGCGGGGGAAATGCTTTCAGCGCATGCGCGGAAAGGTTTTACCCCTTCCACGCATGCGCGAAAGCGCTACGTCGCTTGCGTAAGGGCTGCGCAAGCGGCGTAGCGCTTCTGTGCATGCGTGGAAGGGGTAAAACCTTTCCACGCATGCGTGGAACCCGACCTGCGCACAAGCGATGTGCGCAGGTCCCGTTTTTCCGGAGCCGTGGGTTGACAGGTATGCTCCCAATGTGCCTTGGGAGAAAAAAACGGCAGTTTAACCACAAGGCCTGGAAATAGAATATTGGAAAGAGCTGATTTGCATGTTGGACTGTGATTGGTTGAGAGTGAATGACTGATAGGGAAAGGTCCTGGAATTCCTGAGATAACCTTCTTTTTAACCAATAAGGAAGAGATGCAATGTACGTGTCCGGCAGGCTTTCAAACACCCCTGGAGCAGATCCTGTAAGTCCGACTCCCCCCTCTGTGTGTGTGTGTGAGTCTGTGTGTCTGTGATTGACAAAGAGAGAGAAACACAGATAGAGTGAGACAGAGAGAGAGAGAGAGAGAGAGAGACAGACAGAGACACAGAGAGAAGAAGGGATGTGTGCACTGCCCCAACTCCAGCCCAAACCACACTGGCCACAACCATGTTCAGGCCCGCATGGAAACCACCCACACCCAGCCACAGTGGTGGCGAAAGGCACGCAGGACACCAGGAGCAGGGCGGGGAGAGGCCACAAACACCCCTGTAGCTCACCCAACATCCTCCCCCCCCCCCACTGCCCGGGATGAAGTCCGGGTACCCTTGCTAGTACAGGATAAAGATGAACAAACAGTTGCAATATCAAAGTTCTAATTTTAGGGCAACCACTGGAAGTTTGATCCAGATATTCAGGACAGCGGTATAGTTGATAAATGTTTCAGTTGAACAGGGCCAGCATTCATGGATTGTTGAGTTTGGGGGCTAGAATTCAGAAGGTTTTTAACTTTTGTCTGGCGCATAGTATGTGTCACTGAAGACCTGATAGATTTCGTTGGGTTTCTAAACATTTCATGTGCTAGTTCTGGAAAGGCAGGTTATTGGAAGCAGTTTCAGATTCTGAGGTTACTAATGAATAGGGAGGAGTGTCCTTCCAGGAGACCCATTTCCTCCTTTTGGCCATTGTCACTACTGCCCCTTTGCTTTGCTTTCCCGGTATCTGTCTATCAGAGTGAGACAATGAGAAATTCAAAAGCTATTGCATCTACAGTAAGGAGGCTACTGGGTTTGGCAGTGTGATATGGCAATCAGTAGCTGCCAGTGCTATAAATTACACCGAGCCCTACTTTGGCATTGTGGCATGAAATAACGTAGATCAATCTTTCCCAACTTTTGATTTTTGGAATCAATTCCCAAAAGCCTAAGACAATTCACCAAAGCACTGATCAGCCAATGTTCTGACTTAGGCTTCTGGGAATTGAAGTCCCTCTGTGGGGCGTATGACCCACACAGGGGACCACTGATGTAGATAGTAAATATAGTGGGGACATGGGGAATCACAAAGGCCATACTCCTAACATCTCTCCCACCTAGATGCCCAGCAGACTTTCATCTGTTGAATTTGAAGTAAGCACTTGTAAGTATTTCTGTTGCATTAGCAAGACACAGTTCCACACTCTACACTGCACTGGCTTACTTAGACTTAGATTCTCCCATGCTATGTAGCATATCGGAGCAGCGCTGTTTCTGTAATGGTTATAGGTTTTACAGGGATGGGTTGCTAGCCTGATGCCCAATCCTCCTCCTTTCACATCTGGGCTTGGTACCGACAAAAGAAAGATAATGGAAGCAATGTAAACACGTTCAAGTGACCTTGCTTACAAGCAATTTTTCAGTTCTTCATGTGGATCATGCAAAGTTCTGTTTAACATCCAACTAAGTGGTATGAAGAAAGGATTTATATGAGTTCCTGTGTTTCCATAATGGTCGAATACAGTTGTAATTTCAGACGGAACATGGTAACAAACATTCCTGATTTCTTTTAATTAAAAGGAGCTAACAAAACCTCTGGGCTCTGGGTGGGTGGGTGGATTGGCAAGAACGGATAAGCTTACTCAACGTTTCCTCCTCTAGGAATTTTTATGCTCAGAATTCCACACTTGTTGTTACCTCCTCCACTCCCAGATGGAAAAGAGGGCAAATTTTGAACAGAAAAACATCTGAAAAAATTTGATCACTTGATTCCACTGGCTTCCTTACTCTACTTCACAGTGACTTTTCTTGTAATCTTTTTAAAGCAACAATTGTTATATATACTTTTATGAGGAAACATCTAGTTTGGCCTAAAGTTGAAAATATAACTATAACACCTACAATTCAAGTTCTTTGCAGAGTAAGAATGCAGAAGATTTGGTGATGGTGGTGTTTGGTGAAGGGTTTTTCATCATCACCAAATGAAAACTGTGAGAAGACACAGATGGGGAGTTGAAGATTGCCTTGACACCTACCAATGTTCCTCTAAGGATGCCTGTCTTAGACTTACCTGTACAATTTCTCTCTTCCATATCTAACGCAAATCCACTGTTACATCTACACTTGAAGCTTCCGATTGTGTTTCTGCATTTGCCATTTGTGCACATGCCAGGGAACACTTTGCACTCATTTATATCTGTAATAGGAAAATAAATAAAATATGGTTACGTGTTCTATGAAATTAAAATGTGCATTTATTGTTACAAAAAACTGTGTTTTATCCAAATGAACTATTTTATCAAAATGGATGGAAAAATGCTAGCAAATAAACCAAACATTTCATCTCTGCCACTGGTCTTCTTTGTTAGATATCAAAAGTACATAAACATAATAATTAAAAATAATTAAACCAAGACCAATGGTTCTTGATGGCCAGTAGACCTAGTAGGAGAAAACTTAAATGGAAGAAAGATTAAATTAAATCACAAAAAAGATAATCAGTTGGTCAAATTACTAAAAGAAGCTGCAGAGATAATTGTTAAGAAAAAAGAATATTAATACATACTGAAATATTTATTTTAGTTTGTTCACTTATTTATTGTCACTTGGTCACTTGGTTGATCCATTTTTCACACATCAGTTTGACGTGGCAGATCAAAGCATCATCTCCCATTGTTTCTGATCCTGTGCCAGTCTCATCCAGGGCCTCAGGAACTTCCCCTAAACTGGTCTTCCCATCTGGTTGCTGGCCTTCCTAATGGTCACTTTATGTCAAGTGGTATCCTGTGATAGCTGTCGTCCACCTGCCATCTTTGAAGTGGGACACACATCCGTCCCACGGATGCCATGCTATTTATTGTAGACTTGGTAATAACAAAGGACAAAAAGTAGCACTAGAATTCATATGACCAAATTTTGCCTTCTCAAGGACATTCTTTTATTAGACAACAGCTTCAGAACCTATGCTTCTTCATAGGTGTGTTACATAGTTCATAGGTGGGTTACATAGTTCAGTTCAGAACTTAGAAAGTTACCTTTGGGACTAAAATTAATAGAATATCCAAATTCAAATTCCCTAGTCAGGGAATTCTGAGAGCTGTAGTCCCAAAATAATGTTTACAAGCCCTGAATCAGCTTCATGGAGCAAGGATTTCACAGTTATGTTTATGGCTGGTCACAAACCTGAAGGATTGGAAGGTGAAGAAAAGAGAATCACCTCTAATAATTTTAATAATACTAATTGTTTTTCATCAAATCAATTCTGACTTCTGACTTTTGTTCCTTCTTTTGGCAGTGTTCTGGGATTGTGATGAGGCTAGACAGGTTGGCTCTTTCTCCCAGAAGCCACACTTGGGAACTGAACTCTCAAAATCGCACTCTGCAGACAGGTACTCAACTCACTGTGCTAGCCAACCAGCTATCTCTACATTTTTCAACTTTTGTGAAATGGTGAAGTTTTTTGACTGCACAACTGTTTACAATTTCTGTAAAATTATAAATAATACTTTTCCCACTGCATTTTTGCAAACCTCTGCATTACAAGGCAGACTTTTGTAATGGAAAGCATTATAAAGCTGCAAGTAAAATCTGAAAATTTTAATGGGAGAATGGCTTAGAGAGCACTATCTCAATTCCCCCCTCTCTAATAATGTCTCACTGAAAACTGCTACTACAACCTATCCTTCTATATCTGGTACAATCTATGGATTCTGGATGCTGTGACTCTTAGAAAGAAAAAAAAGGGGAAATCCTCCCCCATTCCTCTTTTCAGTTTGAGTTCCCTGCAGCTGCTTTTCCTGAAAGAAGGTTGAGACTGCCATTCACATCTGTTTATATAATGATAATTCATATCATACTGAGAATAAGATGCAAAGAGTCATGGGAGACATTCCATCTTTTAGAGCTGGAGTTCTCAACCTTTTTAAGCCGGGAGCTGGGTCATGCTTCCTCAGACAGCTTTGGGAGCCGGATGGCCATTTTGCCCTTCCTCCACTACATAAGAACATATAAGAACATAAGAACAGCCTTGCTGGAACAGGCCACAGCCCATCCAGTCCAGCATTCTGTCTCACACAGTGGCTCACCATTTCCTTCAGGGTATTCCCAAGCAGATGCCTTCACCTGCTTAGGATTCCCTGGAAATGATATTGAGAGATATCCTGCCTATCTCTCCAACCCGGAGGTTGTCCTTAAGTATCCATAATTATAGCCATTGATACTCTTGTCCTCCATGAACTTGTCTAATCCTTTCTTAAAGCTGTCAAGACTGACAGCTGTCACCACTTCTTCTGGCAGGGAGTTCCATAGACCAGTAATCCTCTGGGTGAAAAAATACTTTGTCTTATTTGTTTGAGAACTAGTACCCAAAAGTTTCATCGAGTGTCCCCTAGTTCTAGTGTTATGCGATAGGGAAAACAGTTTTTCCTTATCTACTTTGTCCACACCGTGCATGATTTTATAAACTTCAATCAGGTCACCTCTTAGACGTCGTCGTTCAAGAGTGAAGAGGCCCAACCGTTGCAGCCTCAGATGGTAAGGAAGGTGTTCCAGTCCCCTAATCATTCTGGTTGCCCTCCTCTGCACTTTTTCCAGCTCCATAATATCCTGCTGGAGGTATGGCGACCAGAACCGTACACAGTATTCCAGATGGGGCCTCACCATAGATTTATAAAGAGGCAAAATGACACTTGCTGACTTATTTTCTATACCCTTCCTAATGATCCCTAGCATTGAGTTTGCTTTTTTCACTGCTGAGGCACACTGGGTTGACACCTTCATTGAGTTGTCCACCAGGACACCAAGGTCCCTTTCCTGGTTTGCCAAGGTCCCTTTCCTGGTTTGGTGGAGGCTGGTCTTCCTGGTGTGGTGGAGGCTGTGTGTGTGTGTGTGTGTGTGTGTGTGTGTGTGTGTGTGTGTGTGTGTGTGTGTGTGTGTGTGTGTGTGTGTGTGTGTGTGTGTGTGTGTGTGTGTGTGTGTGTGTGTGTGTGTGTGTGTGTGTGTGTGTGTGTGTGTGTGTGTGTGGTGTCACATGAAATGGTGCCCTGGACCGCAGGTCGAGAATCCCTGCTTTAGAGGTCATCCTGCATATACATGTAATAAAGCAGAAAAAGAGGGCATAGATTGCTCCACAGCCATGTTTTGTGCACACTCCAAATACAGATTCCATATATTGAGAAAGTCATGTTAGAAAGGTTATAAATCAAAGTGAACAGACTATGAAGAATACTGATAATTTATAATACCTGCATATATAAAGGCAATATATTATTTCAAACAAAAATGTATGCTTAATCCTTTTTATTCTTTTAAGCTCCTTAAGAATTAGTAATATTAATGCTATTTTACCTTTATAAAATGGCCTTCCTGTTAAAACATCTCCACGGTTGGAAAAGCCTGGTCCTCTGGGACATAACGTTTCGTACTCTTTTGTTTCAGGCTTGGGACATTCCTCACAGTCTGAGCCCCAAGCAGCACCTACAGCACAGCAACAAGTGTCCATCCGGAACTTTCCAGGGACAAGTTGTACACACTCATCTTCATCCCACTTCAGGTAACATTGTTCCATTCGGACATCTACACATTTAAATAAAGCAAAACCACATATTGAAGTATAGGAGCCATAATTCTAAATTTATGAAAATTCTAAATGTCTAAAAATTCCTACACTAAGTACAGTGGTACATCACTTAAAGAGCACAATGCGTTCCATGGGATTTTTAAGCGAGTTTGCTCTTTAAGCGAAACACTGTTGTAAGTGACCAATTTTGACTTCAGGTGGTGGTAGGAATTGTGAACCCTGATTTAGTTGTTAAGCGAGTTTTTGGTTGGTTTTAGATGGTAAGTGAGGCGACCATTCAGAGAAAATTCTGCTCTTTAAGCGGGTTAGTCTCTAAGCGAGGCACTCTTTATGTGAGGTTTTACTGTATGTGTATTCTGAACACCCCAAGTCCTGGCTTCAGTAAATACATCACTTAACAACTTAAAAACAAAGAACAGTAACCAATGGTAATGGTTCCTAATGGAAGCAATACTACAACACAATAAAAATAGGATTATTTACACGATGTGAAAGAAGTGTGCTGTATCAAGCTAAACAGAGTGGCTAAAGTCTGGTATGGCATACAAGCCTCAAGCAACTCTATTTGATCCAAGGCCTTTGCCAACATCATGAAATAGTTAACAGCTTAGAGCCACTTAAAGATATTGGCAATGTAATTACTTCCCTGGCTCTGTATAGGGACCAAAGAAATGGTAGTGGTGGGAATTAAGTGTGCCTTAGGTCAGTGAATATTCTCTGCATACCTGTCAACTATCCCATTTGTCCCGGGAAAACCCCTTATTTTTACCCCTCTCTCCCCCCGTTTTATTAATTTCCCCGTATTTCCCCTTATTTTTTAAAAAAATATCCTGACCAGAGCCCTCACAGGCAAAGCTGCAGTATTTTTTCCAGCCGCCAGAGTTCACTGTGTGGCAGGCTTTTCGCTTGTGGAAGGGGAGAGAGAGAAGGGGGGGGGGTCGTTCTGAGTTTCTCTTTCATTTTCCTCCTGGCCAATATGGAGGCTGAGCTGGTCGGAGCCACCATGCTGGGAGGGACGGGAGTCTACTCTAGAGGTGAGCGATATTTCATATATGCAGGGGCAAACCAGCTCTTGGTCTGGGGGCAGAGACTTCTCTCTCACTCTCATGCTTTATTGAGCTGTTTCTGCCCTGCCTCCTGGCTGGAGGATTCCGTTTGTAGAGTTCTAGAGTTAATTTGGGAGGGGTGGTGGGGATGGTGCTTGAACACTATATGCTAAAGGTAAAGGCTTCCCTTGCTCGAAAGCCAGTCGTATCTATAGAGTGCCAAGGTTCGCCATCACAGTCATAGATTCCTACACTATATGAGAGAGAGGGGGGTCCATTTCAGTTCTAGAGATAACTTGGGTGGGGTGGGGTGGGGTGGGGGATGTGCTTGATCACTATATGCTAAAGATAAAGTTTTCCTTTGCTTGAAAGCCAGTAGTATCTATAGAGTGCCAAGGTTCGCCATCACAGTCATAGATTCCTACACTATATGAGAGAGGGGGGTCCGTTTCTGTTCTAGAGTTAACTTGGGAGGGGTGGGGTGGGGTGGGGGATGTGCCTGATCACTATATGCTAAAGATAAAGGTTTCACTTGCTCAAAAGCCAGTCGTATCTATAGAGTGCCAAGGTTTGCCATCACAGTCATAGATTCCTACAGCGGCCAATTTTTAGAGCAATAAGCTGCTTTTTGTACAAGAGAGCAGATCCAAAATACACGGGGAGAATTATCAGAGCTCATAGATCCAGTGTGCTTGCACGGTTGTGTAAGGGGATCTGAGTTAGGTAAAGGTTTCCTTTGCTCAAAAGCCAATTGTATCCGACTCTAGGGTTCAGTGCTCTTCTTTGTTTCAAAGCCAAAGAGCCAGTGTTGTCTGCGTCTGCAGACATTTCAGTGGTCATGTGGCAGGCATGACTAGACACCAGAGCACACAGAACGTTGTTACCTTCCCACCAAAGTGGTCCCTATTTATATACTTGCAATTTCTTGCTTTCGAACTGCTAGGATGGCAGGAGCTGGGACAAAGACGGGAGCTCATTCCGTCCTGCTCATTCCGTCCCCTTCTTTTGTCCTCCACCTTTCCCAGCATCAAAGCCTTCTCAAGTGAATCCTCTCTTCTCTTTGACCTTTAATGAGCAGTCAGGGTTGATTTCTTCTAGGTTCAACCTATTTCTAACACCACATTTCAAAGGTATCTATTCTTCTGCGCTCAGCTTTCCTAATGGTCCAGCTCTCACACCCATACATTACCACCGGGAATACCATTGCTTTGACTATGCAATTTTTTGTTTGCAAGGTGATGCTTCTACTTTTAACTATGTTCCCCAGGTTTCTCATAGCTTGTTTTCCAAGCATCAGTCGCCTTTTTATTTTACGGCTGCAATCACCATCTGCAATCACCATTGATCCTAAGAAAGTAAAATCTGCCAGTCGTATCCAACTCTAGGGTGCAGTGCTCATCTCCATTTACAGCCAAAGAGCCAGTGCTATCTGTGTTTGCAGACATTTTCATGGCCATGTGGCAGGCATGACTAGAGCCCAGCAAGTCACATGGCTATATTTGGCCATGCCCACAGATTTGGCCACACCCACAGAGGGGAGTGGCCAAAATTTCCCTTATTTTCAAATCCAAAAGTTGACAGGTATGATTCTCTGTACTACTTTTTTTTAATAAAGATTTTTATTTGCTTTTTCTCTTGAAAGTCCACTCTACAGCCTACCTGCAGCTGAATCCGTCAATCTCTTGGGTGGATCTTTTTTTTAAAAAAGCAATCAAAATCTTCCAGGAAAAAGCTTTCCATTTGTCTTTTTTTTTTTACAAAAGTGATGCAGCGATAATTCACTATGCTAATACACAAGTCCTCCCCCTCCTCCTTCACAGAGGTGAGGGTGTGATTAATTTGCCAATACCCCAGAATGATTATTTTATTAAGTCATTTCTCAAAGCTGGCAAGTTATAGGAACACTTGCCTTTGATTCATTTTTTAGTGTTTACATGTGCTAGAATCCCCTGACAGGGCACAGAAAGGTGTGGATAAGACCTCCAGCAAAGATTCTGGGGGATTCTTTACTTAAAATTTATTTACTGATTATCAAGCCTTTCAATTCAAAGGATGGCTTACAGGAAGATCATAAAGGCAATGGATAATTAAAATCAAAAACAAGAACATGTAAAACTAATGGCAGCATGAAAAAATAAAAACTGACAACTGGAAAATGTTGGAAAGACATATTTCATTGTATCACACAAATTTTGAAGAACAGGGGAAACTATTATTTCATTGCCTACATTTTTCAAACCAAGAAGACACACAGTCTCAGGATGTTTAAAAAATAGGTTGGGTAATTTTTAAATACTGTATAAGAAACCAGTCCCACCACCACCACCACCTGACATCCTGAGACTTTGTCTCTCTTTTGGCTTCAGTTGATTTTTTCAATTTCTTTTGGCTTCTACTTCAACCAAAAGATTATTAATATTTTTTATATAAAGCAAAACTGCACATAACCATAGTAAACAGAGATGCAGAGAAACTATTTTGGTTTACGTTTAATACAAACCTTTGCACCTGCCCAAAATTTTAATGAGGATTTTAAATCCAAAAAGAATATAATAAGAAAATTTGTGTGCCAAAATATATACACCAGGCACACAAAATACCCATATTAGGGAACATTCCTGGCATAAATGTGGATTAGTTGAGATTACAGACAAACAAGTACCTTACATCAAATACAAATGAAAAAGTGTAAATATTTTCAACCTAAATCTAACACAAAACTTTCTTTCAATGCTACAACCAGAACAAGCTACAGTGGAAACGACAAATAGCCTTCCTCCAAATTGCTTGGATTGCTCTATACAGTACTGCCAGCCAGAAACCAGGATTTGAACCTGTCTTTTCTGTATATTTTTAAAAGTTAATGCTGTTTTGTCTTGTTTAAGAAAACATTATTCTAAATTGATGCAACAAGTCATCGGTTTTAAAAAACCAGGTAGTATAGAAATTGATATAGACCAGGAGTTCTCAACCTTTTAAAGCTGGGGGCCAGGTCACACTCCCTCAGACAGCTTTGGGAGCTGGACAGCCATTTTGCCCTTCCTCCACCACATGTAGTGGTGGGCTCAAAAAAAAATTTACTACCACATTGTGGGCGTGGTATGGTGGGCATGGCCAGGGGGAAAGCCCTGAATTGCACCCGAATTAAGGCTACAGTAAAACCTGGCATAAAGAGCGCCTCACTTAGAGACTAACTTGCTTAAAGAGCAGAATTTTCTCTGAATGGTCACCTCGCTTAACAACTAAAACCAACCAAAAACTCACTTAACAACTACATTGAGGTTCGCAATCCCACCGCCAGAAGTCACAATTGGTCACTTACAATGGCATTTTGCTTAAAGAGCAAACTCACTTAAAGAGCAATCCCATGGAACACATTATGCTCTTTAAGCGAGGTACCAGTGTATTTCAAAACTTGGATGGGCATGGCCAGCTGCAATTTCTGCTACCGGTTCTGGCGAACCGGTGCAAACCTGATGATGCCCACCACTGATGGCAGTTCCTGATGTGGTGGAGGCGGTGGGGTGTGTGTGTGTGGTCACATGAAATGGTGCCGTGGGTTAAGAATCCCTGATATAGACAGACAGACGTGACAGGAATAAATCCTATATAGATTTTTAGTCCTGCTGGCCCCAAGTCTAACAACCTCTCCTGGAACAATTTTTCAATAAACTGAGCAACTTGAGTGCATTTTAAAAAAAATTCTATCTTTGCTGGATACATTTTTTAAATTTTATTTTGTTGCATTTGGGGCAAGAAGTACAGTTTTGTTTCTCATCTTCATTCTGTTTAGAAAATAATACAGCATTTCAAAATGAATCCAGCATGTTTGCTTTTGTTTCATAAAGAACTGGCATCTAACAAGTACAAATGTATTGTGAAATTCTCAGAATGGAAAATACAATTGCAACCAAATAAACACTAAGGAAAAAAATCCCCATGCCCCCTGCAGTTTAAATTTTTTATGCACTCTTTAATAAGAGAACTGAAATACTAATAACATTTTAATTTAACAGACATGAACTATGGCATTACATGTATTTTTGCCTGCCAGACAATAACAGACACCAATGTGCAGTATCAAATTTATTACAGAAAATTATAAACAGACAGAAAATTCTAAGTAGGACAAGACATTATAAATTATATAAAATAAAGGTCATGACTTGGGTTTGCAGTGGAATAATCTTTACACAGCATAAGGAGTGGTTCCTAGCATCAAGTAAACCAACCCCCCCTCTGCCAGTCAATGAAATCCTTCCAGCCCCTGCTGGGGAATCATGTTCGGTAGGCATATACCCCGGGTACAAGACCACTCCTTGCTCATTGGAAGGACAAATACTGAAGCTGAAGCTCAAGTACTTTGGCCACCAAATGAGAAGAGAGGACTCATTGGAGAAGGCCCTGATGTTAGGAAGGATTGAAGGCAAAAGGAGAAGGGGGTGGAAAAGGATGAGATGGCTAAATGGCATTGTTGATGCAGTGGGCGTAGATCTGGGTGGACTACGGAGGATGGCAGATGACAGAGGAGCCTGCCATGCTGTGGTCCATGGGGTCACACTTGACTGTGCAACTGAATAATAAGAAGTCCACTAGATGGTGGCTCACTATGAAGCCCTCCTGAGCTAGACATGCCCCTGTCAGTTCCCCACTATAATCAACTTCCAACTTCCTGACCTCAGGCTGGAACTTCTGGCTGACTAGAAAGGGATAACTCCTCTTTCTGATCCACCAGGGAAAGCCCTGCCTCAGCCATTGTGATCCCCACCCAGGCACAAGTGAGCCTGGAAAGGAACTGGCTCACCTGGTTATGAGGGATATGGCAGCTGGTTCTCATGCACTTAACCTAGCCAGGCCATAAACCAAGCTGTTCAGGTAAGGTGACTGGGTGATGAGCGATTTATCAGTTAACATCTGCAAGAGCATTAGTAAACTGAAATGACTCTACCTATTCCACATCTTTCCAACACTAAAAAGATGAAGTATATTTTTCCTAAGGCTGTACATTTTAAATATATTTTCCAGCCTATTCTCCTCCTAACTGAAGGTGAAAATAGCTGCTGCCAAAGGAAACAAGAAAGGGTGGTGACTTCCTATTTTTCTCTGGGAGTAAACAAACCAGGACACATCAGTCCAAGGAAGAATGTGTATGCTAGCAGATGTGGATTTCAACAATTAGCCACCTGCTATTAAGACCCTATTAGAAGTCACTAAAAGCAGAGATAATTCAGGATATAAAGAAGATGATGTCAATGTGTGATCTGATTCTAAACCATGCATATAGTGATAAAACAACATATTGCTCACTCACCTAAACACATTCTGCCTGTTCCATCCAATGTCAAACCATCAGAACACTCGCAGTGGAAAGATCCTCTGCCATTGACACATCGTCCGTTGGGGCATACACCAGGGAAAACGTCACACTCATTTACATCTGGGAATGTCAAAAGGATATTATGACCCATCCTTATTTAAGCAATTTGGACAGAGTCCATACTAGATATCTATACCTATAATGCAGAGATCTGTGTTTGTATGTGCTTGAAAGGTTCCCGCACCCCTACAGTGATCTCGCTGAAATTTGGCATACACCTACCTTGGCCTTGCAAGATCAGCACTGTGGGGGCCCCGAAACCCATGTGGGGGGTGTAATCCCCCCAAATTGGGGGGAAAGTACTGGTTGCACGCAGATTCTCCAACAGGAGAACAAGTGACAAAAAAGCTGTAATGCGCACGCGCAACACAGCCACCCTGCAAAACAGCAATACTGCGCGTGACAATGGAAGAGGCAGCAGCCGCAGTGCTGCTGCTGAGGGGCTGGGCTGGCACTCATATTGGGCCTCCCCACAACACTCCACTAGGCCAGGCTGGGCCTGGCCAGGTGAGGAGAGCCAAAGCCGCTGCCGCCAAAGTACAGCCTGTGGGCTGGATCCGGGCCCTGATGCCAATTCATCTGGCCCATGCCACCCTCGTCACTCCCAGAAGTGGAAGTAAAACATGCTCATATGGGTACGTTTTACTTCTCCTTCTGTGAGCGGCTTCTGTGAGTGGCCAGATGAATTGGCATTGAGGGCCAGATTTAATTTAATTTAATTTAAATTTAATATTTCTATTTGTTCGCCGCCCACTCAGGCAAGCCCGATTCAGGGCAGCTTACATAATCTAAAACCCCATACAATAAAAGCAGTTAAAAACCCACCACCCACATTAAAAAGAATCCCACCCACCCTGAAAAGCAGAGAGAGGGTACATCTCATGGTAAAAGTCAGCGAGCAGGAGCCATGTTACCCTCTGGGCTCCACACCTGACCCACCAGCCAGGTCTTGAGACCTTTCCTGAAGGACAGTAGCTCCATCTGCAACCGTAGCTCTACTGGCAGGAGGTTCCAAAGGGCTGGAGCGAACACGGAAAAGGCCCTTTTTCTTGAGCCAGAGAGGTGCCCCCCCCGGCTGATGGAACAATTACGGAGCCCCTCCGGTCCGCTCTGGATGGTGGGACAGATGTTCTTAGGGCTATGCAGTCTCTTAGGTATCCTGCCTTACTACCATATAGGGCTTTAAAGGTTATAACCAGCACCTTGAATTGCACTCAGAGGCAAACTGGTGACTAGATCCTGCCCACGGGCCGTACTTTGGGCACCCCAATATAGAACATCACAAAACCCCTCTATGGTCCAGTAAAGAACAGCAGCATATAGAAGAATATTTCCACTTTACTTGTGAGAACTACTACTATGCTAAAAGTAAACATTAATTGTACCTTCGCAAGAAACACCTTTCGCTCTTGCAAATCCTCTGGGGCATGCTGTGTCTATAGGAAAAGAATGGAACAATAATTATTTAGGAAAATGTGATCTCATTTGAGAAAATGAAGGTTCCCTATCAGTGGGAGTGTAAGAAATTACACTCCCATTGTTTTATAAATGATTGTGAAGAGGAAAAGATCCACTAAAGACCAGATCCAATGAAGTGGCCCATTCCTCTCAACCACAGATAACATAGACTTTAATTCTATAAATATGTTGTAAGAAATTGGACCAGAAAACAACCATTTCCACACACGAGTAACTTTCAGAACCTATAGGTAGGTTGACAGATATCAGGCAACCTTCAACAAAAACTTCTTCTTTCCTTCAGCCCTTCATACCACCTGAATATTGGGCCCTTTATGGAATGTATTTCAGCTGCAGGTGAGGAATATTCAGTTTCTCATGTTGGAGATTTCCCTGGCCCTGTCTAACACATAGATTCAGATTGTTATAAAGTAAGGTTACTCTAGTAGAGATGTTCTTTCACTCAACAGAGGTATAATTATTACACACATGTATTTCTATTAAGTAGCTAAATAATATTTATGGAGTAAAGAAATGATACCTAGTTCACAGCGTTCGCAAGGGCTGCCCCAAGCAGCTCCTAAAGTAGCACAGCATTCTGACTTCAGAGTGGCTCCATTGATGTTCACTTCACAGCGATTATCCTGCACATTCAACCAGCATGTTCCCTTCAGACTATCTGTAGTAAATGACAACAAAATAGGTCTGTCCAATTCTTCTATGATATATGTGAATTTTATTTTGCCAATAGGAAACAGCTATACAGTACTAAACCTGTTACTAAACTGCTTGAGGAAGTCTGATCGGCACTACATTGATCTAATATATTATTCACCTGACCACTGATACAACCCAATTGATATCTTCAAGTGATGCTACACATGACAGATGTGCTAATGCTTCCTACAAGTTATCTTTCTCTTTAAAATGAAGAAGGAGAAGAGAACAGTCTGTACAAAATAGTGTATATGAATGTCTCCTGGAAATAGATAAAAGCAAATTTTATTTTCTGTTTATGTAATGAAAGGCATGCTTCTATCTTTTCTTTACCTACTTGTTTCAGATTAAATTCCCTTTTGTTTGAATCAAAATACTTTCTGCTCCTCATACTTTTAGATTAGTTTTAATAAGGCTTACTTAGTAGTCAAACAAATTATTACACCTACATGCCAGTGGACTACACCGGAGATTTAAGCAATAGTTTCACCAAGGTGCAACCCCCAATACTGGGAACATTGGGATGATTGTCTGTGTAAAAATGCTGAACCAGCAGGACAAGTGGCTGTGTGTCTGTGCACAGTCTGTGGTTTCCTGCTCTTAGATTATATCTTCAAGGTGATTGTCTCACGCCCAACTCAAGATGTTCATCTTAAGCCAGGAGTTCTCAACCTTTTTAAACAGGGGGCTGGGT
Source organism: Bradypodion pumilum (assembly GCA_035047305.1). NCBI lineage: Eukaryota > Metazoa > Chordata > Lepidosauria > Squamata > Chamaeleonidae > Bradypodion > Bradypodion pumilum. Next base: position 91,754,128 of record JAWDJD010000002.1, read on the forward strand.
CATGCTCTCTCAGACAGCTTCGGGGGCTGGATGGCCGTTTTGCTATTCTTCCACCACATGGCACTTCCTGGTGTGGTGGAGGCGAGGGGGACACATGAAATGGTGCTGGAGGCCGTATCTGGCCCCCAGGCCACAGGTTGAGAATCCCTGTCTTAAGCTTTAAAGCCTTAAACAGCTAGGGAACTGGCTACCACAGCAATTAAAGCTAGTCTCATTATAAGCCTGTCTGACAATTAAGATCTTCAGGAATATCTCTCTTAAGAATGAAAACAAGTGTGCCACACAAGCAGGCATGAGAGAGTCTTCTGTGTGGCTTCTAGACAGAGGAATGCATAACCTTTAGAACTGCAATCTGTTTCCACTTTGAATCTAAGAAAGGACTAAAAACTCATCTTTTTGGACATGCATATGCTGTCTAAATTGTCCTGCTGTGTTGCTTTTAGCTGTATCTTTTGTTCATTCTTAACAGTTTTAATTTATGTATTGATTTTAATGGATTTTACTGTGGGGTTATTTTATTTCATGTTATGATTTTATAGCAATTACATACTGCTTCACAGCTTTTACAGCATTCTGTGGGTGGTTCACAATTTAATTAGCCTTTTACCCCTTTTAACACACTGGAGTACTCATTCTGCTGATCTCAGAAGGATGGAAGGCTAAGTCAACCCTGAGCCCATCAGGATTGAACTCAAATCATGAGTAGTGCTTTGGCTACAGTACTGTGGCTTAATTACACCACAGGAGCTGGCTCTTATAGCAATATTTGTATTGATTCTATTAAGACATTTGTAAGCCATTTTGATGCTACTTGAGCCGGATAGGAACATAAATAAATAAATGATCTATTTTGTGTGCGTTTTTATCCAATTATGCACATTTCCTAATTGTCTAGAAGACAGAATCATAGCAAAATCAATCTAACTTTAAAATGAACCTCATCCTTTCCTCCCTAAATTTGGGATTAAAAAAATCCAGAATAAAATATTAGAGTATATGAAATACTGTATTCCTGTTTTACTGATATTGAGGAAAAGAGAATCTGATTGATTTTGTTACCCTGCTAGAAACACCACATAGAGAATAATACTTAGCTATGGTGGCCATTAAATTTCAAAACTCTCCTCTGTTTAACTAAGTACTACAGTCAACTAAATCCCTGTCTTGCATTTAATGAGTAAAACAAAACAACAGACTCACCAACACAGATGAAACCCGTAGAGTCTACCTTGCTGCCAGATGAACATTCACAGATGAAAGATCCAAGATTGTTTCTGCAGGCACCGTTGACACAAGGGCTGCTCTCACATTCATTTATATCTATAATCCAGAAGGCAAAGACACTGTTAGGCATGCCATGTGTTTCTGGAAAATATTATAATGTATAAATGCTGCCATCAACTATGTTATGCCAGAAAGTCTGGAAAAACTGTTCACTTAAAGAAAAAAAGAGCTTGGCTAAATATCTGTAATGCAAAGAATGTAGTGCAGCCAGTCAGCATGAGCACAAAAGGTCCTGCATAGTTTTGGATGTGCTAATTAACTGGCTGTTTCACATAAGCTAGAACAAGGGTGCCCAAACTATGGCCCACGGGCCGGATCCAGCACCGGACCCCGATTCCTCCAGCCCACATCGTCCTAGTTGCTCCCAGAAATGGAAGTAAGATGCGATGAATTGAGGTCGGAGGCCGTAGTTTGGGCACCATGGTTTAAGCAGAGAAAATGGCAGCCTAAAATCTATCTCATCCTGTTCCAAAACATATTTTACTTCTGCAAACCATGTGACCGGCCTGCTGAACCACGTGAGCAGCCCATGGCCCAAAAAGTTTGGGCACCCCTGAGCTAGAGATTTCCAAGAACTTGGACTGAAAAAAGTTTTCCAGAATCAACTGTAATTGCCTTGTGAGAAGCCAGAATCCATTTTAATGCAAAGCAATACACTTTATTCCATAACATACTGTGTCCAAACAAAGGCCTTATTGTTTTTGTCATTTATGGCTCCATTGGGCTTCAGGAAAATTAAGAAAACACAGTTAGAAACTAAACATTACAGCGCTGTCTGTGACTCCAGAGATCTGGAAACTGCTCAAAAGAAGTACAAGATGGAAAACAATACATCCCTCATTCTGCTTTGCTTTATTTCACCTGCCCATTCACCTTTTCATTTTCTTTTAAACAGATAGTCATGAGGATATAGTAAAGAACCACCTGACACCATTTAACATTTTGAAAAAAATGAAGTTTGCTAAAATGAACATATCCCTTAATTTTCTGGAAAGTTATTTTGTATATGTTAACCATGCCATTGCAGCTCATCCATATCACTTTTGATATGAGCCTTAAATCAAATCAGACGTTTTAATCCAAAGACAAAGCTTTTGTTGTGACTCAGGCATGGAACAGCTTTTAGGATGTAATTATGTTCTCAAGCAAGGAATTAGAACTAATGAGAATCACATAAGCCCAAAGTTAAAAAGCAAATGCAAATTAAACAGAAGTTTAAGTACTAGATAAAGACATACTCTAAACAATAATAAATATGCAGATTAAATTAAAATAAATTGCCTTCTTACTCTGAATAACATGTTATTCTTCATTGAACCTTTTATGGTTTCTGAGGGCACATGAAAAATGCAATTGAACCATTCTTTGCATTACATTTGTAAATAAACAAAGGTGAAACTTTCTGCTCATTGGAGTCACAGAGAATCCAGGCCCCTGAGCTTTTCTATTAAAAATCAAAATCAAAGCTCTCAAGTCTCAAATATCCATAGTTCATCCTTCATACTAGAAACAAAGATGCTCAATTTAAGCTGACCAAAAACCATTGTATGCCATTTATTAGACACCTATCTCAGAGAAGTATCAAAACTACTGCCACACTTCACACATCATTCCAGAAAAGAAGTTGCTGAATTGTGTAAAGATCAAAACATGGATTTTGGAATCGCCACAGTCAACTATGCTTTGCTTTGTTTATTCTTTGCATCTGTTATTCATCACTGTGCTCAGTAAATATTGTGCTATTTGTTCAACAAATAGCTTTGTACATTCTTGATTGCCCTGGAATCTGATTGATGAAATCTGAACAAAACAGACCTAAGATCAAGCCACAGCCTTTCAATTATAAGAAGCTAGATATTTAAATACAGTAAAACCCCGACTTACGGTAAAAAGTCTGTTCCATAGGCTTTTATGTAAGTCAGCTTTTTACTTAACTCAAAGAAAACCCATAGGAAAAATGAATTTTTACTTAACTCGAAGCAAACCCATAGGAAAATGATATTTATGTAAACTGAAGCAACCCCATAGGAAAAATGAATTTTTACGTAACTCAAAGCAAACCCATAGGAAATTATGTTATGTAAATCGG